>WUAP02021457.1:0-19473 GCA_015163945.2 Stichodactyla helianthus | reverse complement strand
AATTCCTTACATTATTGCAGGCTGAAGTCAAATTCTAAAGAATAATTACATGCTAACGAGGCTGGAGTTGAGCGACGGGAACTGTGAAATGGTCTATTCTCTACTTGCGCATACCCATAATGCCTTCTGTTTTTTGGGGGGGTAGTTATTGTCATTCAAATTTGTTTGATTTGAATGATAATGTGTTTGATTTGAATGACAATAACTACCCCCCAGAAACATAAGGCATTATGGGGTATGCGCAAGTAGAGAATTCGCCTTTCCCGAATCAAGCGGAGGACTAAGTTCAAGTCGAGTTCGCAAAGCATCTATGGATTATTCGGAAGGACAGGAATTACAAGGAATCAGAGGAAAATCGTTTATATCGTCCAACAGACTTAGTTGGTCATTGCTAATAGCAGCAGTTCGAGAAGAGCTGAACTGAGGCTGCATGTACGTTTTACTTATGCTTCTGAGATAAAGACGTTAATCCGCAGGCCCTGTCTCCCATCCCTTCCTTAACCTGTATATGGGGGACATTAAAGAACCTGTTGAACTATTCGTATAAGAGTAGGGGATTGTCTTTGGTTCAATAACCTACCTCATTTGGAGGTAGAGTGGTTTTCATTAACCCGTGAAATACACTTTAGCGTATTACGCTTTATCACACTATTTTTCTTTTGTTTTTTATTGTGTTTATCTGAATATTATACTTTAATTAGTACACTTTGTTTCACGGGTTAGAGTAGTTTTCATTAACCCGTGAAAAATACACTTTAGCGTATATTACGTTTGATTGCACTTCGGTTCTTTTGTTTTTCATTGTGTCTATCTGAATATTACACTCCGATTAGTACACTATGTTTCACGGGTTAATGAAAACCACTCTAATAAAAACCACTCTATAACGTACTAATATAAATTATCTACTCATGATTATAATCTGCGCGGCTGCCAATGGCGCCTTAATTTGCAGCTCGTAAAGTCTTCCGCTGTTAATAATCGTAAAGCGCATCGATTGAGACCACGTGAATTGCTATTGAAAACCAGGTCTTGCAACTGACTTCCTTTGACTTAATAGGACATAGTGTGGTAGTCTCACCGAGAACAAGAGAATTAAGGGTCCTTAGTATTATGACGGAAAAATTTAGTAACAATCAAACTAAATCATAAATAAAAATATCAACGAGGTAATAACTAGAAATATGAATGGTATGAAATAACAAGGCGAGAAGCTCAAACAATTTATTCAGCAATAAAGGATCAAACATCTTAATTTCATATTCGTCGTAAGACGAGCGTCCATTGTTAAAACGAAGCGAAGCTACTATCTTTCGTCCGATCGATTCTGCCACCAAAAATGCCCATATCAGTTTTAGTAAGCGTTCTCACAAGATATTATTTCAACTCAAAATAAATCATATTGCCATAGCAACCGTCAATGATAATCCTGTGTTAACGTTGTCCAATATTCTGGAAATAAAACTGTTTGAAATGTTACGTGCAGACGTGAGAGGAAAAGAGATGAAAAAAATAAACTTTGCATTAATAATCACGGTTAAGAATTAAGCTGAGTTTGCAGCAATTAAAAATGAGATATCAACATTTAACTCGTAAGGAATTCCTCTTTGGAAAGCAATAATTCTAAACGATCAACTCTTAATATTATTTCGATCGAGAGATGATAAATCACAAACGCTTGACAAATTTTCGCTCACTCGAAAAGCTGTACTTTTAAAATCATCGAGGAAATCCTTTTTTAAAGAGCAATTAGGTACCGCTGTTAATGCAATATATCTCGGCTTAAAATCCTATTTTACTGATTCTGACTTCTTTGATTGAGCAAATTGCTTTCTTCGTTATAAAATCGTTTATTTGATTTCAATACAAGTATCTGGATTCATGGAACTACTTTTGAGAGCTTGAAATCATTTTGGGACGATAGGATAGCAATCAAAATTATTGAAACTTTCGTTCGTGCAGAAGTCTTAATTTTGATGTAAAATCATCACTTAGCTCTACTAACAAGACGTTTCTTCGCACTTTCGGAGGGTTTTCTAGAATTAAAGTGGGCACTATATCGTCACTCAATGTCATTGGCTGTCTTCATTAGCGAATCAGAAGCATTGGTTTATTTATTTGTACTTTAAAGCTTTTAATGCGTTTTACACGCAGAAATCAAGAATCGTACTTAAAAGCGATAATTCTCTTCAGATTCTATTGACAGAAAATCATACACCGTCCATTCAAGCAATTTTAATTGTCGTCTTGCTTTATTCCAAGGTATTTGCTTTTCACAAGACGCGATTTCTTCGTTTAAAGTCTGCGTAGTTTGATTCACACCTCGACGACACCACGCAATCAACATTTTTAATTACAATTCGGCGAGTTTTACGTGCTTAAAGCCAAGCGGCAAATCCTCAAACTCAATTAACACCACAGTCCAGCTAGATGCAGTAGTCTTCCTGGACAAACCACCTGGACCAGATTCTGGATATTCGATAACTTGGTGCTTTTTCAGCGATTCCAAAGGCAATCTCGGTTTAAGATCACAAAATAATGGCAAGTACAAATGGTGAGGGTTTTTTTTTTTTTTTTTTCCATATACATAGTTTTTGTAACAGGGATTTTGATGTCATTTTTGAGCATTGAATGAAAAGAAACACTATTAACTGAGGTTTGAAGCACTGATTGATTTTTAGGTACCTTTAAACGTATTCAGTTTCGTGTTTGATGGCAGGAATTGATGTTTTGTAGATCTAACTGAACTGAAAGGATTCTGACTCGGAACCTGACTTTCAAATTTTTCAAGTTTCGCTATTCCATAAAAAAATAACTATAAAATAGAATATCAATAACAAGTTGAGTTTAAGGATTCACTGAATGTAAATTTAGCGAAGATTTCGTTGCACAAATGTAGTCATTGAATCCAAGAATCAGTAATAATAAGGATTATTAATCTACATGGGATATGAGCAAGTTGTTCAGTTAAAGACACGGAGCGTATTTTTGTGTGAAAAGTTCGTTTCGTTCGTTATAAGTAGAAGGGTAGGGGGAAAAAGTACCGAAAAATGGACACCGACCGGAATTTGCTGGGTTTGATTGAGATTCCAAGATAAGAAGGTTAATAATCTTTAAAAAAGAAAAAAGAAAAAGAAAGAAAGAAAGAAAGAAAGGAAAAATTGAAAAATTTTTTAAACTTTAAAAGAATAAATGAAAGGAAAATAATGGATTGAATTATTTATGTAACCGAAACGGAAATAAAAATATCAAATGAAAACATAGAAATAAAATAGAGTAAATAGAACAAGAGAAGGAAAAACTGCACGAAAAATGACACGAAGACAATGACAGTAGACGATTTTCTAAGGATGATTAAAAACTACAGAAAAGAAAACAAACTTCAAAAGATACAATTTGTATTTTATCTAGCCGTCTCGAATTGCGAATTTAGATAAAAAAATATGACAGACTGGTTATAGCGGCGTTTCTTTTGAGTTGAAGCGTCTAGTTTATCCTAAAAGAAGATAAGATGACAGGTACCCATAGCTGGCATTGTCTAGACTATTAGATGGTAAGGTGACGGTGAAAAAACTTTTTTTGCCGTTTTTGTTCTTGTCAAGGAGCTGGGAAAGGCAAAGCCTTGTTTGTTGGCAAATCTTAGCGAATGGATAGATTTTTTTGGAAGTGAGGGATAAATTAAGAAAGAAATAAAGAAAGAAAAAGGAAGGAAGGAAAGAAGGAAGAAACAAACAAAAAAGAAATCGTTAGAGAAGGATTTGTTTGACCAGTTTTATCAATAAAGAATAACGAACCATCTTTGGTATCCTTTTTTATCAAGCCAAGAAACCTAGTAGACATAGCAACAAGCTTGGACGCTTGAAGCTATAATTTTACTTTAGAATTTTGAAGAAGGAATCGCAACTTTTCGATGTCGTCGTCGACTTAAGACCTTGAAAAGATTGAAACAAAACTGGTGTTTGTTTGCAGATGAAAGTAGATTTGATGCATGTTGCGTCTAGCTTTGCTTGCGAAAATATTTCATAAAGAGTAAAATCAAAAATTAAAATTCGGCGAGCCGGAGACAGCGCCATTAGACTGTCAGTTGACACTGATTTTCTGAACTGTAATTTGTTTGTTTGGGGTTTTTTTTCTGGAGTTTTCCGCAGATTCATTTGGATTTAGATTTCAGTTAGTAATTATAAGATCAATGTGTAGATCTGCGTGATAAAACGTACATTTTTCATCCGATTGTACGGAATGCATGTCAAAAGATGATTTATACCATCTCTGATTAGTTACCTAAAATTTATAAAACGAGTGATGTGATTGACTATTTATATGAGCCGAAAAAAAAGGAGTTTTCCGATTGGCTTGACGTCTAAATAAGATCGATAAAACGCGTCTCCTGATTGGATATTACCTGATATTTAATGCACCCATGATCGGCCAGTGATTTCTATATAACCTAAAGATCGCCAATATTCTCTAATAAAACGCGCCCCCTGATTGGCTAGACGTACTGTCGCCTTGTTCTATTTTCCAGGAATAATTAACAATTAGACTATTATAGTGAACGAGACGCAAAGCGCCGAGTTGACTATTTGACTCAGAAAACGAGAACGAGTAGTCTAATTGTTTTAGTAGAAACCCACTAGCATACTACCTTCGAATTCATACCAATATTTATTGATTTTAATGGGGTTTTTCAGCACAAAATCACGGCTTTTTTGCTACTCACTATTTGTCACTCAATAGTTAGTACGTGATAATGATAATTCTGCGTTGGACGTTTCCTATCTTGGTACGTTTGCTTCCTATTGTCAGATTTTGTCCTCGCTTTACTAAAGCAAACAGACAAATATTGTACAACGTTTACTTAGGCTTTTTTAAAATGGCAACAACTTTGATCGATGTATTAATACCAGCTAAAATCCTCAAGCGCCTGACTCTTACTTGCATTCCCGTAAAGTGTCTATTTCGAAAAGAAGCATGCATTACCAGAATAACAAGACAAATGTGGCTCTCTTGATGATTACAGAGAAAACATGTTAAGTTTGTTTAAGGAGAGCTTTTTGAAAGATATGAAGACTGGAAAACATGGGAAACACTTGAAGTAAACAACTACTGTACTTTGTTCCATACTCCAAGTCTGTTTACTCAACTAAAGTAGCCTGTGCAAACACATTAAAGCATTTCTCATTCTCTGCCGTTACTCTAAACTTTTATCTCCTAGAGTACCTACATTTGTATACATGTTATTATTGCACGTTATTCGTATTGAAACACTTTTTGGTTTTAGAGACCCCGGAATAGGTGTGGAAGTTTGGAAAACATGCTGAATAGTTTTATATAAATCAATTCGGCTTAAAACCTTCCCAAATGGAAGACCTTTCCGTTCTATTTGATGATTTTGCATTTCTATTCTACATTTATTTCCATTATCAACGGAAAACAAAAAACTAACAAATATAATAGTCTATATACACATGTGAAAGCTTCGTTAAAGCTTTTAAGAATTAAAATGCTTCTCGAATTAATTTTGTATTTTGTACGGAATCAAATGCGATGACTATGACAGAATAACATCGGAGGCGACTCGCTTAAAGTCAACTGAGAAGATGCTTTTTCATTCTACATCGTTTGACTTTTCTTTTTCTAATACTTGAAGCTACAAAAATTACATCGGTTATCAGGGGCGGATCCACTGAGGGGGGGGTGCGTTGGGTGTGGACGCACCCCCCTTTTGGACGACTTTGAGTAGTGTCTCCTATAGTGGGCATTCCAGCTATGTGCGCGAATTCAGGTCATTCAGCTCTTTCGAAGGAGCTGCGAACAGCTGCGACCCTTACCAAGCAAATTATGTAAATAGCTTAATCTAAATAAAGCGCTCGCTGCTTGGAATGCTCCTTTAACGGTCTTTAATCGGCAGTACGTGATCGGATTCCCATAGCTGACTACAGACCATTTTGGCTACCATCAAAAAACGCACCCCCTCTTTAAAAAAGCTGGATCCGCCCCTGGTTATTACTCAGTAACAGTGTTAGATGTTATTTATATATGCATTGTTAGTTTTTTGGAATCAGGGTGGTACAGCGCTAGCGCACTCGCCTCTCACCTCTGTGCCTCGGGTTTGATTTCTGTACTCAGCATTTCGTACGAGTAGAGTTCTTGTTGGGTCTCTTCCTTGATTCGAGGGTTTTTCTCCCTCTGCAAAACCCAACACGCTAAATTCCAATTCGATCTGTGAGTTAGCCACGCCCTGACTTAGAGGTTGTTTCAGAGTTCAATAAATAATAGAGGAAATTTGCTTGGTGTTTTGTCGTCGCGGTTGTCATTGTTTCCATGTGAGTGTTACTGCTGCTGCTGCTGCTGTTGCTGTCGTTGCTTTTCTAATGTTCTGTATTCGTTGCCGTGGTTGTTATTGTTGCTGCTGTTCTCGCAGCTTTTGTTCTCTTGTTGCTATAGCAGTTTCTGTTGCTGCCGTTGTCGGTTTCGTTGTCATGGTTTCACTGCCTTTATTGTTACTACTCGTTATTGTTGCTTTTGCTTGTTTTGTTTGTTTTTTTTCCCGTGTCGCGGTCTGTCTGCATGTCTGTCTGTCTATTTCGGTGGCTGGTTTGGCTTTTCCACTTATTTTTCACAAACTTACCATACACTTTTCTCTTTTTTCCACCAACCAGAAACCAGCAACCTCACTAGTCAATGGAACGGCTTCTTCGTTCTCCAGGACCTTCAGGCTGTCATGACAACCGTCTACGTCATCACTTTCGTAGTGGCGTTTCTAGGCAACACAATGGTTATCTACGCCGTCGTCCACTTCCAACACATGCGCACTACCATCAACGTGTTGATCGCTAACATGGCGGCTGCAGATCTAATCACCACCATCTTCGCCATGCCATATTCCGTACTTTACTTGTTCATTCAAAGTCGTTGGTTTGGTGGACTAGCAGGGACCATCTCGTGTAAACTTGTTCACTTCATCATCGCTACAACCATAGCTGCATCGATAGTCGCGCTCTTCCTCATCTCACTTGAGAGATTCTGCGCAGTTGTCTATCCGCTAAGATACTTTAAGTTTATTCACAATAAGAAACTTTTGACCACTATAGTGTGGCTGGTATCGTTTGCTTTTATGATCGTGTATCTGATCGTCCATCGTGTTAACCAGTTTACCGACGGCACCTTCCTGTGTCAGCTAGAATGGAATCCTGAGTTCCATCCGTTCTATTCACCCAAGGTATTCTATCTTCTCATATCAATAACACTGTACGTTTTGCCTTTGGGATGCATTTCTGTGATGTACATCAGCATCATAGGAAAGCTTTGGCGTCGTCGAGTTCCGGGAAACCGCTCCGAAACGAACAGGCGAGCTGTAATACGAAGCAGACGAAGTGTCATCAAGATGCTGATTGTCGTACTCGTTGTTTTTGCGCTTTGTTGGCTTCCGGTCCACGTCATGCATTTTCTGATCAATTTCTACTTCCTATTATTCCAAAAGCTCTCTCCTTGGACGGTCATGGTATTATTTTGGGTGTCCCACGCTAACAGTGCTATCAACCCTTACATATTCATCACAATGAATCAAAGCTTCAAGAAGATAGCTATTTCTGTTCTATCGAAGTGTATGAAAAGGAAAAGGCATCGCGTCATTAGGAGAAGACGAACGTCTTTTTCGGGGTTGTCTGGTCGAAGGTTTTTCACTGGTGCTCACGAGTACACGTTGACGGAGAATTCCACCCAGACGGCACGTCTATCACCCCAGGTGTTCCTGAAAAGTGTTAGTAATAAGAAACAATTTTGCTATGGTCGAACCTCCGAGTCTCCTTTGTGACTGATACTGAGAATTCGCCAAAATACAAGGAAAAATCCAGAATCTGGAATCCACTGAAATGTGGCTTTTGGAAACTGAATTCCAATATTTGCAATCCGGAATCCAGCATCATATCATTATATGGGACGAGAGAATAGACCTTGTCCCTTGTACCACCAAACTACGAGAAGATTATTGCACGATGTGCTTCACTATCTCGACCGTGATTGGATGATCTGTTTTCTACCTACAGGAAAATTAGACATCACTATCACCGTAGAGTTTAATCTTGTATCCAGAGGCCACGTTCCTCTTGGTCAGCACCCAGGAAAGGCGACCCTCCGTAAACCAAGAGAGCCGTAAACGCGACCAGGTTGGGTAGAGAGATGACGCACAGTCCAATCAAGAGAGAAGATGAGATGAGCCAAATCGTCCGGTCGAAGTAGAGATGAGCCAGATCATCCGGTCGAAGTAGAGATGAGCCAGATCGTCTAAGACGTGAAGCGAGCCCGAGTATTGAACCCGCGACCACAGCGGTGAAAGGTGGAGCATTAACACCACAAACCACCCATGCTTCCATCAAAGTGAAGATTGGAATGACTGTAATCACTTTAGGGATATCTAGACATACCGTCCAATTACCAGAGAGATTAAACAGTGTCTCAGCTCATATCTATAACAGCTATAAGGACATCCCGATTCCTATCCTGTCAGGCGCACCGTTTTGTATATGTACATATCAATCAAGTGCCATAGGAGATCGAAACTGTTGTATCTGTTTCCAATGTAAATAAGCAACCTTTAGCTTGCTATTTTCTGAGCGTGAGATCAGGCCGTAATAAATTAATAACTCACTAATAGTATCAAGTATCCCAGCAGTAATTGACAAAACTGAATGCTTCGCAGGTTTTGTACTCACTATGGTCTGCGCATGTCTAACTTTTTTTACACCTCCCACGACCATGATCATTAGCGTTGAACCCATAGATTGTTTTAACGTGACGTCATAATGAAATAGTGCAATTGCACTTAAATGAAAACCTGCATCTCCCTCTTTAATTTATATTTTAATTAAAACTAAAGCTTAAAAATTGTACTCTCCTTTAGCTGCGAACACACTTAAAAATAAGCAAAACTCTAAGGATTAATGATGAAAAACAACCCAAATATTTCGGTAAAAGAGACAGAAGCTTTACAAATGTTTATTCACAATGGTAAATTCTCAGCTTGTCAGCTAAGGATAGTTAAATAAAACTTTAGCTGGAGCATCTGGTTACAGTATTCTAGCTTCATATAGTATGAATGGTTGAGTGTACAGCAGTATTGCAAAGGATGGTGAAGAACAAAGCTCATTACAGTATAAAACAGATATTAATATAGCAGCAGAATAATCAGGGGCGGCATGGTGTGCTGTGATCCCCATTCCGATTGGATATTGTAATTGCTTGTTTTTGTTGTTGTTGTTTGTTTGTTTGTTTTGTTTTCAAAGGAGGATGAGAAGGATTGATGATTTGTTGAGGTTTGTCAGAAGTTACCTCATCCCTACCTCCCCTCCCCCATTGGAAAAACCTGGCTGTTTAGCAAACTCCATATTGAGTACAAAATACAAAGTATGATGACTTTCAAATGGCTACTTGATACTTGATTGGACAGTGTGTGTACTCAAGCTGTTTTGATTGGTTCAAAGCAGAAGCCATAAGAAATAAGAAAATCTGATTGGTTTAAGGGAACAAAGGAAAAATTATTTCCCTGCTACCAGGTATACTGTGATCATTTTAGCAACGCACTGGATTATAATTATGTATATATGGCATATGTGATAGTATAGCTTTGCACAGCAAGTAATTTAATAGAATATGATTATCCTATTCAAAAGAAAGAGATTAAATGTATATCTATGTATAATGTATTATTATATGTATTGATATTCACAATAGATTCTCTACCCACCTCTCTGCCCTTAGACAAATATCCATTTCTATGGGGGAAGGGTGAGCAGTCTTTGTAAGTACATTTATTGTAGGTCTAATAGACCTTTCCCAAATTCACTTCAGCGACCACCAAACAATGGTTCCAAATCAAGGCATGTTAGAGTAAATGTGTGATGACATGAAGTCCAGCCTTAAACTGAAACTGTTTTGTGGACAATGTAGCCAATTTGGGAAAGGTCTATTCAACATTATTGTTGAGTCAAAGAATAAAAGAGGTTTCAATAAACCTGTGAAACAAATGTTATTATGAAATAAAGTAACTCCCTTTGACCAATTATCACTCTCTGCATGAATAGAATTTAAATCCACCTCATGAAGAAATAAGAAAAATATAGCACTCCTCTACATTCACTCTAAATTTCCAAAATTCTAATATCCTCAAGCCAGAATTATATTATCTATATAGATATTTCTGGAATTGCACAGTAAATAAGAAAATAGTGATGTCAAGATGGTGTTTGGATAGAGTACTACAAACACTAAAAGCGTGCAACATAAACAGTACTAAATCCTGCTATTTTATGCTAATTCTGTTTTCTATTGTTTAATTACTACTATTTAGTATTAAATATTGCAAACTATCGCACACTTTTAGTGTGTTCATACTCTTACTCTTGTGACCTTAATTTGTTTCAAAGGAATCTTGAAAAAACTTTTAGTTTATAATTATAATTATTACATGTATAATTGTAATGTCAATATTCTAGGTATTTGCACAATTCTGTAAAGCTGTGCTCACAAAAGCAGCATAGCTTGATTATATTGTATGAAATACTTGCATTAAAATTAAAGTGATTATACATGTAGATATATGGACAATATTTATGTGAAAATTTTGGGTACAAAGGACAATTGACGAAACCTGGTCTCAGCATGGGTGGGTCTGCCTTAGTTTCATATAATGGAACTTGAAAGCACATGGTAGACTCTGAATAGGTAGTTTGTAATCATTTCCAGGGGAATAAAATTACAAAACAACAATTGGCAGCCATGTTGGATGATATAACGAAAGAATTCTTTAGTTCATTCAACATGGTGGCTATGAAAACCAGCAATTAGAGAAATGTCTATATTCATATAGAAGTATTTTTTATAATAGTCTGCTCAAACTAAACTGGAAATACTTTGGGATTTTGATTATCTACATGTACCTCCCTAGATTTACCATTTTATATATTATCATATGTCCTTGCTGTCTTACATGGTTTGCTCTGACACCATATTTTATATGGTTACAAAAATGACACATTTACACTTTAAAGCAGCAAGCCAAGACCACAAAGCCTTCATGTGATTTTTTCAGTAGTTTGTCCATTGAGACATGAACATTTTAGTCTTTTCACAATATATGGCAGGTATGTTGAGGTATGTTCTCATTTCCTACTGAATTTTTGAGGAATGAACTAAATTTGCAAGTTAAAGTTTATGCAAATGAAGACAATTCTATATCAGATATAAAAACTCCTTCATGGTTAATGATTTCTATTGTGTTTTGCTCATTAATTATTCATGAGTTTTTAAAAGAAAAATATAATGAATTTATCCCACAATTATCTAAAGGTGGAAATGTAACGGGCTGAACTGCTTAAGTCAGAGCATTCACTTCGCATGCATAATTTCTATCCGACTTTACTATGTTCTCCCAAACATCCTGTGCACTTAGATCAAGCTTTTCAACATGGAAAAATGCTTTGTAATTCTTGATTAATATACAGAAAGCAAAAGCTGTTCCAGATTAAAGTTTTCCTACCTATTTATGGCACTCACTGAAGAATACAATCAAATGCAACTAGAAAATAGATCTTAGGTGTCTTCAGTTATATAAGCAACTCAATATTCAATTTATGAAATCATTTAAGGAGTCTGGGAGTACACTTGAACTGGTTTGACTATAATGCAAGTAATACCCGTAAGAGCATCAACAGGGTGATTCCAAGGAAGAGAGGTGAGCACCATAGCTTAATTTTGAACATATACACCTCATGTCAATTGATGCAATAATTTCTTTTTGTAAGTATGTCAAAGTAAAAAATAGTGTGTTAAAGATGTCACATATTTCTGGGTCTATTTCCTCAAAAGATCAGCAAAAATAAAGTCTATATACAATTAGGATTCTGTGCAACAACTCCTGCTATGAAAAAAAAGCTAGGAAAAATCTTTACAGACCTGCTTTCTGTTTTTGACCTGTGGAGGTCATTCTGACATACGAGAATATCAATTAAAATGAAATATCTAAGAAAATGATTTTTTTCTGTTTTTCCAAATTAAGGGACTGGTCATAAAGTACCGGGGGGGTGGGCTGGAAAAATCAAAATTTCCAATGAACGAATTTTAATGACCCACCCTTTAGTCCATGCATGATTACAAGTAGCCCCTCCCTTGACCGGGTGCACAATAATTGATGATAACCCCCAATGTATTGCATGATTCCTCTTGACCCAACCTTTTTCCCATGTTGAAAATGATAGCCCACCCCCCCCCCTGTACTTTATGACCAGTCCCTAAGTAAAAAAAAACTAAATCCATGTCTATTTAAGCAAATATACAAAATTGAATGCCAATGTTATGATGTATACAGGTTGGAAACAGTATTTGATGTTGAATTGGGAGGTAGTGATTCTAAATGAGAAGATCCAAGATTGCCAGCATCCAGGCCAATATTTATATTATTATCTTTGTAACTTTCAGCAAGTGGTCCAATACTGCTGGTATCTGTCTGATGTACTGGTATACTACCTTCTGATACTGGAACATACCCTAGACTATCCAGTCTACCTTCACTGTTTTCATCATTGAAAAACTCTACTCCAGACATTATGCTGTTTTCTTCACTAACACAGCTGTACTCCCCTAAAGCACCTGTTATTAACTTTAAATCATAATTTGATAACTCAGTTGCTGACATTACACCTGAACCATACCCCTCGCTGCCATCACCGCTGCTGCTGTAACCATTAGAATCAAGTAGAGACAACTCTAGACCATCTTTTGGCATGTTACCTTGGTCAGAATTATAGCAGTTTTCACTGTTGGTGTCATCATCATCATTTTCATCATGGGTGGGAGAACCAAAGGGTGAATAAATAGGAGAGTTGCTTATTTCAGCACCGTAAAAGATATAACGACTTGGGGGAAGATAAATAAATGTTGGTGAATCTGAAAAGAGGGAAATTCTATTCATCAGTTTGTAACTGGATATCTCTGGCCTTGTCTGCATGTACATGTAAGATCACAGATGGGTGTTGTACACAGACAGAACTAGGTTTCTCCAAGCAGGGCATACAAGGGATATCTGGTACAGGTCGCAGAAAAACAAAATTATAGCATTCCTCATCATAGAAAAAGCTCAACAGTCTCCAATATTACAATATAACAGGAAATCAGAGTAACAGGGTGATTATGGATCATGAAAAGCTTCAATTTGAAAATGAGTTGTAAAATAGATACTTTGTATTATCATATGACCCATGTGGATTAGCATGCACACTCCTATGAAAAACCATTCACAAAAATCATCACAGTGGGCAAGTACAGACTTTTTGTGGTGGCCCAGTGATCCAGCTGTGCACTTGACTTGAGCCAAGTTGTTTTCATGTGTCTAAGATTATACACAAAAAGGCCAGAAAAGGGCTACATGATAATTAATGCTTAGTGACTGAGTTAGGTTGGGATGGTATCTTGGTCATTCTGCATACTGCAGACCTCACTGCACTTGGTCTATAAGCTCATGACTTCAAGCCAAATATTTTCCTGTCTGGCACTCCTACTCAATCAATAAGTACATAATCATGCAAAATGCAAGAAAACCCCTGTATACACCTGTGCATACAAGTTTCAGGTTACAGGTTTCTTAAGCTTTTGTGTGAATATATTATGTAGGCATGGACTAACTGTTCCACAACTACATTGCATACTTCAGTATTGTATAATCCTCTATTCATTTACCTGAATCTGTGCTTGAAGGATCTTGGCTGCTAGTATACTGACATCCTATGATGATATCACCCAACAGTGAATCCTGTCCCTGTTTATATGTATCCTTAACACTGGAGCTTGACAATAATCCACTGGTATCCTCACCAACAGACTTACCATCAACCACAGGTTGCTTGGTCTCTGCCCCACTGGGAACAGTTTCATGAACAAGTTTTCCTGATGCCTCCTCTTGAATACCTTGACTTTTAGATGAAGATGCAACAACATCTTTATTTGTTGGTAATGAATCTAGCTGTTTATTATCAAGGCAGGGAGAACATTGTGCAGATTCCTTATTGTGATCTAATAAAGTTTGTTGAATGGCACTTGGTGTTGTGCCAGATCCAGTCAATAAGTAAGAATCAGATGGAGCTTCATCATTGTGAAGCACATTTTCATCTTGGTAGAGTTCTTGTTGTTTAATGTTTATTGATGTTTGATTTAGTTCATTGAGCAGTGGTACACTTAAAGGTTGATGGTGATGGTCAAGAGGATCTCTGAAGGATGAACCATGCGCTGAAGTGGAGTCATGGATTTGGTTATCTTCCTAAAATTTAGAAATGTGCTTTCATTAGATGGTTAACACATTAAACTAGTAAACTGAAGATGTGGGATTCCCACCAAAGGCATGTTATTTTTCTCTTTATACTTTATAAGAATTGCAAAAGCCAGAACTACTATCAGTATATCCAAACACAGTTAAGCCTATTCCAAAATTCATCCTATGATGGAGATTTATTTCTGTCTAGTTTTTGATTAAGTTATTGACTTTTATACCTATGCAATGATAGACAATTTCACATGTGGGTGAATTGGCATAAGCAAAGCCATCTGTGGGCAAAATAACTGGATTCATTTTTTAGAAATTTGTTTGTTAATATTTCTCTGCATGACAGTCAAAAAAGCTCAAGAATACCATCTAGGCTGCATCAATGATTTCATTATTCAAAAACAGTCAACTATTCACTCTAAGCTTTCATTAATAAAGCAGAGGCCTCCAAAAACCATGAACATGTTAATTTATAATGATCTTTCTGTGGAGTGTTTCTACCTACATGTAGGAACAGGATCCAGGAACAGCTAAAGAATCCAACTTGATTTTGAAGTTTGGAGTCGATACTGTTTTACTAATGAAAATGTAATGTTTTATTAATGAAAACGAGAGTGATTAATCAAGTTTCAAATATTGAAAAATAAACAGATCTTTCCCAAACTCATTTGGATGATCAATCAATGGTAAGTTGAGGTCAGCCTTGACAAACAAAAGAATCAAGTTTAGTCTTGACTTTGAACCACCAGTTTCATGATCATCCAAATGAATTTGGGAAAGGTCTACTAATACAGCCAGGGGTACATGTATGCTTGAGCTGTTTTGATTGTATATATTTTTTGTCACTAATGGATAATTCCCATGGATAGAATGCTTACATGTGGTTCTAGGGTGATGTTTTCTTTTCCATCAACATTCTGCGAGGGCATCTCATTGCTTATACTATCTATGAGTCCTGAGTAGAGATCCCTGCTAACAACAGGAACTTCAGTACCATCTAGAATTGAAGTCCATTTCTCACCCAGTCTTTTACACAACTCACTAACAATCACATCACAGTCGCCTAGCAACTCAACGTCAAATGTCATGTGACGAAGAGGTTCTCGGTTGATAAGAATTTGAGGGACATCTTCAGCAATACGACCTAAAAAAAAATCAAAGGAAAAAGGTGTTCAACAAAATGAAGATGATATACATTGTGTAAATTATAATAGCTGGCATGGCATGTCAAATTCACATTTGTAATGTAGGATAAAAAGAACTTCCAAATATACTTACTTGGTATTAAAGCTACTGGTCTAACTTTTAATGATGATCCAATGACAATCAAAAGGTCAGCCTAAAATGCAAATAGAAGGTCAGTATTCAGAAGATTCATCTATACCTTATCACTGCAATCAGACATACTCAAGCAGATTTTTGTAGCTGCAGAAAGTTCTCACACTACCTCACTAGAAAATAATTCCAATTCCTCTTCCTAATAGAGGTACATATATTTTCAAAAGGGTATAATGTGTGGATCAAATGTGTACTAGGTGGATCAAAACAGCCTGGTTACCACATTTAATTCTAGAACTAGATGCATTAAGAGTGGGATGCCTGTGGCACTGGGACACTCATATGACTTTGTGTTCAAGCAAGCACTGTGATTGGGTGCTTTGTGTTTTCTGCCATTTTGATTGGTTTATTCTAAAAGCAGTTTGTGCATAATGGCACCACAGGCTTCCCACTAGCATATACCTTTTCTGAATCTTCTTCCAAATGATGGTAAAAGTCAGAAGGTAGATTTTCACCAAAAAATACAATATCTACAGAAAGTCAAGGCTCTAACCAGAAGATTCATCTATACCTTATTTAAATCACCAACAAATATACACAGCAAAAGCTCAATCCTCTAGATCTATGGTTTTGGGCAATTTGCAGGGCTTAAAATAATAGCCGGTCAATGGCCACACATGACACATTGAATTTAGCTCAGACATACTTCCTTTCTGGCCAGTCGCTGATCACTGTTTGGCTAATCAATGTGACCAGTCAAGTAAGCTGGCCTATGAGGCATTCTGTCTGACAAGTGCCAATTTTGACTGGACATTCTCTGCTGACTGGCTGTCATTTAGAGCCCTGATTTGGAAGCTCAATTTTTTTTTATGCACAATCAACTATGCTTCCAGTTTGAGGCATATTTATTTCCAAATTTCAGAAAAGACTTATTTGTAAATTTATGCATTTGACTCTACCCATTAAGGTGCACAATGAAAGGCTAGAGCTACATGTACAACAAGTTGTCCTGCATTCTGCTCCCAAACCACCTAATGTTTACAAGCATACATGAAGAAGAGAGAAAAAGAATGTTTACAGTGTAGAGTAGGTAAAATGCTAGTAATATACTGGTAATAACTAGACAAAGGATACCAGGCTTCATGATAGCAAATAGTCCTTCTTCCTGATTGCATATTGGACAAACTGGAATTCTCTAAAAAAGAAATTATCAGTGGAATTACTACATGTATATATTTGCAGTACCAGTAAAATGACTTGGAAAAGAAATAATGTTTCATACATCCAAAATCTTTTCATGCCAAGTGATCCTACAGTTGATGGACATAAAAGCTATGCTGTTAAACTAAACAGATTAGAGTAAAGTGAAAACAAAAGTATGAGGTCCCTATAATTCTAATCCTTTAGAAGAATCCTCTTACTACTCACTTGACTGAATACATCATCTTTGATTGCAGATGACGAAACTTGATATTTACAATTTGTACATGATGCTGTTGAAAAAGAACCTGAAAAACAGAGAGTGTTCTAGATTAACAGTCTGCCATACATCACTAGCATTAGCAATATCAACCAATCAATCTATCAGTTGGTCAGTTCATCTACATCTACATCTATTAAGTTAGCAAAAGCTATATACAAGATGTACAGCTATCACGCTAACTATAAAAATAAAATTAAAATAAAATGGTCAATAAAATTTTTTAAAGAGGATCTCTACTTGTTTACTGTAGAATCAATACAAAACTGTAGTCCATCTGGCCATTAGTCAGTCAGAGTTTAACCAAATAAGAGGACCTCTACTTGTTTACTGTAGAATCAATACAAAACTGTTGTCCTTGACCACATCAAGCCTACAAAACTGGACTGAAAGGGAGTACATTGGGTAGATTCTAAAACTGCATGTCTGATTACTAGATACAAAATGCCCTGGTGACCTTTTTGGATGATTCATGTCTTTGGCATGAAAACTGGAGAAGCAGCCATCTACTTATCAATATCCCCAAGGTCTACTAAATAATTTGTTTCAAAATTTAGCAGTTTTTCTTTCGTAAAATGTGAAGACATACATTTAACAGGTTGTTGCTCACGATTATTGCCTTTTATTAGTATGCACGAACAACTATATTCAGAGCAAATAATTATAACCACTTCAGTGACTTCTACCCACACTCCCTTCTGGTCCCATCACTTTGGCCTTCAGGCCATTCAACAACAATGCTTTTGAATTAACTGTATACTCACCATGACATTGTATGACTCTAGTTATACCCGCTATTTGTTCTAGTGTATCAATATTCTGAGAATAATTTCTTAAAAGACGACCATGTGCTTCTATTTGGTGAATAAATTTATGGCACAATGAAGGCTTGAACTGGCCTGGATAAATTTCCTGTCAAAAAAACATAGTTTTAATGCTGTGAGACTCCTTTTCTAATGCTATACCATAGAAAGATGAATAAACATTTTATAACTGTAAAATCATCAGAATTAAGAGAAAAATAAAAATTCCAAAGTTTACATATTTCCTTACTTTGGCAAATTTAAAAAACGCTCTAGGATTCTGATTAAAGTAATTGATATCAAACATGGCCTGAGGATCGGGAAGATCAGGGTACTCTTCACTAAGCCGTGCATAAATACCATCACGAGAACGAAAGTCTGGGATACCACAAGACACTGATACCTTAAAAGAATAAGAGAATAAAGGATTACAATCTTGAAGTTCCAAAACTAAGGTGAACTTTGGAACTGCTGGTCAAAAGTATAGTAATGTTAAATTATACACTGTATTATAATTATAAGCAATATAAAGCATGCGTACATGTCTGTGTACTGTAATACTGATGTATAAACACACTAGGAGATTTAGAGCACAAGAAAAGTAAGCTTAGAACACAAGCTTAGTGGAGTATTCCTTTTTCTTTTCAAGTGCTCTACATCTCCCAGAGAGTTTATGTCACAGCTCAGAGACACGTCCACATGTTTTATCATTTTATTTCTCATTCAAGGGTGTCTCTGTCCTCTGATAAATATAAACATGGTAGCCACTTAATCAACACAAGCCTTATGTGTGAAGTATTTTATAATTCATATTAAAAAAATCATAATTAATGAGCAAAACACAATAGAAATCAGTGACCATGAAGGAGTTTTATATCTCTGGTATAAATTGGTCTTCATTATTTTGCATCAACTTTACTTGGATTTTCTCTGCCAAATTTAGTTCATTCCTCAAAAATTCAGAGGAAAATGAGAACATAACTAGAGGTTGTTTAAGCCATCTACAAAACTGGCAGCACGTGTTTTATAAATATCACATATATAATGGTATGCTATTGGGATACTCACTCCAGCTCCAGTCAATACAACAATATTCTTGCAACTATTTATAAGGTTGACAACATCTTCTATCGTATTCACATAATCTAGCTTTTGTCTCGGTGATGGTGAGGTCAACAGACCTATTATAATCTTCCACAATGTTGAGTGGTCATCTTCTAGATCTGTTGGCTGGTAATAAAAAAATGGCATTCCTTTTACTTTCATGTATTATGATATAAAATGCTTATATCCTAATTACATAGTCCTTTATAATTACATGCGTCCATAAGGCATCATTGAGTTGAGTCAAATTTTATTAAAATCAATGTTGGCTTTTTGTAAATCAAGAACGTGTTTGGTATTGTTTTCATTTAAAGTGCCTATAACACATCTGACAATATTCTCAGTGTGGTTTTTACATGAGGTGAGCTATTCTATGACCAAAAGAAATTATAGAGTTTGACTGATGCGTCTTGAAGTTACAAAGGTTTTTCCATTCCATATGCTAATGACTGTGACGTCAAAAGAGTCATTCATGTTTATTTGTTGTTTCTTTTATT
>WUAP02021346.1:0-19475 GCA_015163945.2 Stichodactyla helianthus | reverse complement strand
AATATGAGCGGCCGATCTGTATGGGATCAACAATGGCTCGCCTTCGGCTCGCCATTGTAAATCCCATACAGATCGGCTGCTCATATTGTATACATTACTTATAACTTTTAAGAGAGTGAATCAATTGAAGTTCTCATTTTGGTCTCGATCCATTCTGGCCTATTTTTGCATTGGTAATTAAAAGTTTTTCTTAATACTGTACTGTACTTACTGTAATTGCTTTCTTTCTAAGAAAAATGATGTAGACGGCAGCTGTAGTATCTGTGTCTCCGGTTGAAGGCCCCACTGACAGGAAACCAATAGCATTCTGACAGTAACTTGCAGTCAACACTTCAAGACCAGTCAACTGTATAGTTGATGGAAATCTTGAAGAATTATATTAAAATTTTCTGGAATATTTCATTAAGTCGTGCTAGGGGTATACTATATGTTGACAAGAGATTGCCGAGTTCAGGAGGAATTTGGATGAGTCTAGGGTTTTTAAGCTTAACAATACTTAGATCAGTAGAAGTAACTGTCTAGATAAACAGCGCCTATCGTGCTGAAAATAGAGATTTTCGCAGAAAGGAAGTTCTTGACATCTAAACGCTGTTAACTATATACTGAATTTAAAGTCCTATGGCTCTAGATAGCCTTTGCGGTTTCCGCACCTCAACTGTGGAACAATCTTCCTGCCCATATGCGTTTTTGTGACAATTTAACTTCTTTTAAATCTAAACTTAAAACATACCTAATTAAGGAAGCCTTTTATTCCCAAGGACTGTAATTATTTTAATGCTTTTGATTCATATATTATATACATACACATTTTACATATTTTGAAGCGCCTAGGGCACGACTGGATAGGCGCTCTATGAATGTTATTTATTATTATTATTATTTATTATTATTATTATTATTATTATTTATTATATTTTTGACAGTCGAAATTGTCGCATTTTTTCTGTCGTTACTGTCTCGCACCAGTACACGCAGATTTTCCTTTACGACAATTTGAAGACCGGACGAAAAATCTAGTTCTAACTGATAATATAGAAACTAAAGGAACTCTATTGGGGAATCTCGCAGTTACATCCGGGTTGACCCCGTACCAAGTATTAGGAGCCAAACATATCCTTACATAGTTTCATTTTCATGTGAGGTCATTCAAATTCCGCATTCTCGGCTCTTTAGGACAAAACATATTTTAATCTATTTGTATCTGAGTACATAAATCTTAGATAAAAATGAAAGAATCCGGTGAAAGAATAGCTGTTATTACGGATGCATGCAGGTGAGATGCAAATGAGCCATTATGCCTCTCGGTGGGGGGAGGGGGGTACTCGTTTTGTTCAAGTGTTAGGGGTGATCGGCGGTCGGTTTTGAAAACGACCCCTAAAAGGTACGCACAAACTAAAAGAGCTCTTGAAGCCATGTTGATTCCAACCCCTAACAACGTACTTCTATATATGATAAAGATTTTTATTTAAACTGATAGCATCTTTCTAGCCTGTTGTTTGAAGTTCTTCAATAAAGAGAATTAATAACAATTGGCCCTAAAAGGTACGGAGTCGTGTTATGTATCTGACTTTTGAGCAGAACCCCTAAAAGGTTCACCACACGGGAAATATTTTCAACCCTAAAAGGACCGCCGATTACCCCTACCACTTGGACAAAGGGAGTAACCCCCCCGTCCCCGGCATTATGCATTGTATTGACCCGATAGTCTCGCTTGAACGATTCTTAATACAAAAGATTATCTTATTGCGGGCTCAGCTGTAATAACAGCTATTCGTGCCCGTATTAGAGAGGCTAAGGTAAGGAGTCAGCAGTTGCTGAAACACGACCCGAGGTGTCTCCAGAGGTGATTTTATATGAACACCCGTGGTAAGGATCAAACTATGTCCGTATTAGAGAGGCATAATGAAATATTGAGTGCCCATTATGTGACTACGTACTTCAACAAGGACGAGCCTCTCAAATACGGACACCGATCAGGAAAGACAGACGCGTAGTAGAAAAAAGTCAGGATGTGACGCAGGCTATAATAAGGTGGAATCATATCTCGTGGTATAAAGGCCATCTTGAGCGTGGGTTATCATTTATACATGTTTCTGCTCTAAATTCTGGAGGGACTTCTGCTACGGTTCCTTTGAATGAAAAACAATCCATGCCATTCATAAAGGGAAAATTTGTACAATCCAGTTGACATGCGCCTTAGAAAGTTCCCCTTTACAGACTTTCGCACTAGCAGTTCCATTGGTTAACTTGCATCTAACAAGTTTAACTTGCGAAATGAAGATTTATTCGACTGCAATTCCTTGCTTTCCGAAATGTGTATCTTGGATTTGGGACCATACCTCCAGACGTGATGCTGAAACGTCCATGAGGAGCCGCACAAAACTTTAAGCCAATTATATTTGATCGACGGTTTCCAGGATTAGCTCATTAGTTTTTGCTCTGTCCTGAAAACAGTGGATTCTTTCTTGCACTGGATAATGTTTTCTACTTGTTCTAAACAGTAAATATTTTAAGGTAAAATATTTCAAAAGCCGTGGCAAAAACTGCTCGGATGTCGTCAAATTCCCGCCAAAGAGCAAACAGCCAATCAGCATCGCGATGGGCACGGACGTACGGACGTACAGACGGAAGTGACGTATACTCAAGCCATGAAAAATCAACTCGATGGGTTGCTCTAAAGTATGGGGCTCCCCTCGCGCGGGCCTTCGGGCCGCACGGGAGTTCCGCTAAAAAGTATACTATATACTGCTGGGATACTTGATACTATCAGTGACTAAAACAGCGTTCAGCATGTGATACATTTTATCAATTATTACATTTTCTCTCGATTCCAACCTCGACTTGAATTCAATGTTTTGTGGTTAATCACAGAAAGGGAATTCGGGAGAAAGTCTATTTTTTATCTTTGTGCATGCCTTCCATAAAAAATTGACTTAACAAGAAACACTGCGCTTGAATTCTATTCGCAAGGTTCTGCGTTGCCGTCAATTTCCATCATGTGGTTTTCATTTTCAATTGATCGTTTTATCGTCAAATTTTCAACTGCAAGACGCGCTATGCTTTTGGGACTTCAAAAACGAGATGATGCCTCATTTATTTTGATTAACCAAAGCATCCTTCGCGAAATTGAATTACCGTTTTATAAAGCAAGCATAATTATTTCTAGTTCAGTGTGGGGAGGGGGAGAGGGGGGTTGAGAAGGTTATACGAAGGGATCCAACGGCTAAAAAAATGTTAGACAAAAATGCTTTCTAAACTAAACAGCGTAGAAACAGAATTTCTCATTCAGGTCGTTGAAGAATATGGGTCACCCATTCCTTCCCACCATGCATATCAAAGAAATTTACGAAAAAGGAAAAGTTGCTTAAAATGATATGTTTTATTTATATGATATACAATCAAAAAAAGTTTTTATACAAGATTATTAACACGATTTACTTAGAAGTGTGTGTTTATAAATTTTTTATCTACATTTTCATCTGCTGAAAATATCTCAACTTTACTTCAATTCAAAATCATAACACTTGTTCTTCTCTTAAAAAACAAACATTTTCACTTTATTTTTCACTTTATTTAAAAATATCTATTATTTAAAAAATATCTACAAAAATATGATCAAAGAGGTTATAAAACTCAAAATACTACTTTCTAAATTTCAACACGAATTTCAGATAAAGTGGTGCACTGGATAATTCCTTGATAAACAGAGAACAGTCATTGCATAACTCAAATGAACACTTTTTTTTCTGGCATACGAATCATTTAAGAGGCTTTCACTTGTTGAAAATTAAAGCGGAACATTGTTGAGATTGAATGTAGAAGAGCTTCTCCGCTTTCTTGCAAGTTTAAGGTTTTTTTTGTCCTGGGGGGAGGGGGTTGGTCAAGAGGAGGAAATCTTTGGTGAAGGAAAGACAGAGGCTGTAAAAAGCCTATAGACCATGACGATGGTGCTGAGAAAAGGCCTATACTGCACTCCTGCAACTATTACAACGACCCTTGCTCTTATAAATAAAATCCCTCAGGTTTACTCAAGTCCACTGTACTAATACGGAGGTAGTTTCTTTGAAATTCTATCGGCTACATTCCACTCTCTCAGATATTAAAAATACTTATGTGTACCTAACTAGTCGACTGCTGTAATTCAGTCAAAAATATGCAGAGATTTCTCTGTAAATAATACAGATTTTGTAAAAATAATATTAATATATTTATCTTATATAGAAGATTTGAAATATAAAATGTATGAAGTAAGCAAAACATAGCAAATTTATATAGTGAAAATAATATATGTTGTATAATATTGCAGGCAGTTTTATTGCACCTTTCTTTTATATTTTCTCGCTTTCTTTCTTTCTTTCTTTTCAACTGTGTTTCTACTCTCTGACCTTGGAATATCTAAAAATAGTTTTTTTCTTAGTTACTTTGGGTGATGGCAGGAAACTTGTGATGGTAGCAAATAATGAAATCAAAAACTAATGTAAAACAACAACAACAAAGATAACAACAACAACAAAAACAACCTTGGCTAATAAAATAAGTACAGTCGCTGACAAAATATTCGTAGCCTTAATAGAACAACCTAATATTTTCAATTGGCTCACCAATAAAACTTAACTATCGTAAAATTAAACATTTTGCTCTAAAATGCATGTTGTCTAGCACTATCTAAAACTGGATGTCAAGTGAAATATATGTCTGTTTTTATATCTTCTACACACTAGTACCAGCACGTGTTGTGCCGGTTAAACTTGTCCCCATGTTCTTTTATTATTGGTCGCTTTAAGTCGAGTAGGGTTTGGAATTAGGAATGCATTCTAACCAGTAGAGTTTGTTATACAAGAAAGCTTCATAGTCGATCCCTAACTAAATACTATACATTCAGTGTACTTCGACCATTACCTGCCTTTCTTTCAAATCATCGGTTTATTTTACAAAGCATTCAATCAATTTACCTTGAGTAGATATTCTAAGAACTAACTTGATTACTTTCCTCAAAGTTTTGTGAGGTTTTTGGTGGCGTCTTGTCTCGTCTTTTTTCGTTGATTTCATCCCCAAACTGATATATCAGCTTCTGTCCCATGACATGCCGGATTATTCCCCGCTCATAGTAATAACGAATAGCACGACTCATCTTCTCGTAGGTCATGTCATGGCGGTTCTTTCTTTGACCCCATAACTTGGCAACTGCTTTAGAATCGACAAGTCGAAAGACGCCTTCCTCACGTGATACCCACGTGATGTACTTTGGACTGTAAGCCTTGTTGTCAACAATCTCCTCTAGAAACTCCCACAGATGGATAGTCTTCTTGACTAAAAGCAGTATGGAAAAATATAACCTTAGTAGTAGGCACAACATTACTTCATTATTTAAGTTGAAACTTTTCAAATTTCTTATTTCATAAGCTACTTTTTGAGAGAGGAGATGGCTTTTTACTACTTGACTGCCTTTTTTCTTTTCGTCAGCATCTTTCCTTTGAGAAAAATTCAAATTTTCCCTTATTCGCTCTCTCACTCCTTCATGCATTCATCCATCCATCCGCCCACCATCCATATTCAGTTTTAAAAGAAAAATAAAGGTCATTCTCTTACCTCTTGGTTTGTGAACCTTTTTATTTTGCTTTGTGTCGAAGTTCCCAGAGTAAATAGAAGAACAGCTACGAGTTGGACGGCCTGCAAGGACAAGCAACCGCCGTGGCTTAACTAACATATCTTTTTAAAACTCGCGTATCATGGAATTTCGTGGAAATAGAAGGGTATGGGCTTTTATATCAAACTTGATCAGAAATACGATAAAAATGGTACTGAACTATATGGTTATACATCATTGGTTTAAAGGACTAGCCATTTGAAAGACATCTATCAATATCTTCCTTCATGGTCATTTAGTGACTTTTATACTAGTAAGCAAATTCCAAAAAGCCCCACAAAGAGCTAGAAGTATATACAAATTTTTATGTGCAATCAGTATGGAAATTTCAGGTTTGTATATTTTGGCTTCTGTATTTGCACTGTATTTGTAACCGACAATACGGATGGCAAGAACCATCTCTTGAAAAATATCTCACGGTTATAGAAACGGTGTAAAATCCGGATAAAAGTGGTGGCAGATGAGAAATGAAACCCATCAAAATCAACGTTAAAATGAGCTAATTAAAAGCCAAATACAACAAGAAGGCGGTAGGTCAATAGGAAAGTTGTAAATACCTAAATGCCTCACCTTTTTTGTTATCAACAGTAGTTTCGGTTTCTGGTGTAATGCGTTCTTGTTTGATTTTGATGCTAGTGTTGACTTTGTCAACATCTGCTTTGTTGCTGTCCTCTCTGCTACTTTCAGGCGGTTTCGTTTGATTGCAATTGAACTTGTTGCTTGTTATTGGGTTTGTTACTATGTTGGTTAAGGCAGCATAAGAATAGCTTGCGCTGGAGTTACTTTTTCGTGGAGGTTCGTAGGGAGGTGGAGGCCCTTGAAATACAATTAATAGGAATCATTAGTCTTGAGGCTATGCTTTCGAAGCCACAGGTGGGTCTGTGACTAGAGTAGGAGCAAACAAACAAGCAATGAATAGATAAACAAGCAACAGAGCAAGATGGCAGCAAATAGCCATATATTTACTAAAGAAAATAAGAATGCTGTATTCTTGTTAATAACCTATCGAGCAAGTCAGAGGACAACCTTGTAATCCAGATCAAGCAAAAAGGGAAGCAAGCAAGCGGGCAAGTAGGAGGCAGACAAGTAAGTTGCTAGCTTTTTTTTTTTTTTTCAACAGCTACCTTTTTCTATCATCTTTATCACTGCATCTGTCAAGGAATTGTCATCACTGATGCTCTCGTCACTCGTACCAACATTGTCCTTATCCGAGTCGCAAGACGACATATCGTCAGAATACTGGCCTCTGTGGAAGTTTGAATCATAAAACTGGTCCATTGAAAATAAAAAGGACAAATCTGGATATTGGGATTCCATTACATCATCACCGTCTGGATAATGTCCAGTGAATATTCCTAGTTCGGAATTGACGGAGCCTGGGTAGTATGGAAGATCACGGCTTTGGTAAGAAAATGATGGGTCGGCACACGATGTCATCATTAGGCTTTCCTGTGAAATGAAGATCAGATGTTCAGAATCCAATACTTGTATTGCATTTTAAGTTCTCTTTGCTCGCCCTTAGCCCTAATTTAAAGTATGCTACATTTTAACTAACAGTCTGTGGTAAGGTATGGAATTCACGAACATAAATGAACAATACAATGCTCAATCGAGACTAAGGCTGAGCAAAATTGAGTGTTTTAACAATAGATAGAAATTAGTTTTAAAATCAAAGTTCAAAAAGAATAAATCCCACTTACAAAAAAGAAGAAGAAGAAGAAGAAGAAGGAGGTTAATTAATCAAATAACTCATAAATAACATTTAAATATATAAATATTTTGCATTATCCAGCTTATTTTTAGATGTCCATGTTTCATTTACTTTTCAGAATAAAATCTAATATTATAATATTAATGCGTAGTGGAAACACTGACATATGTTAATCATTCTTCGATATGAAAATAGTGTATATTTCGAACTTATCTTGTCAAAATCTTATTTGTGAAAACAAAGTTGGCGGTTAAGCCAGACTGTCAATAATAGTTTGTCAAAATTTAGTAAGGATGCATTTAGACAAGATCTGTCTTGAAGGTTATTTAACGATGTCGCATTCCTTGGATGAGGCCAAGGAGAAGACGCAGTCGAAATATTTTGATTGTTTTTGATATCGCAGCAAGCGATCCGAAATTGAACAATAAAGGTTTATGAGCCAAAAAATCCACCAATTCCATTTCAGTGGGGATCATTGTAAATAAAAATCGAATAATATCGAAACAACAATAATTGTTTTAGTGAACCGAGAGCGAGAGAGAGAGAGAGAGAGAGCCGATGTGAAGCTGATTTGGCCAAGTTTTTCGGGTATATTGTCTGACGTTTTTAATAAAATCGCAGAATGCAAAGGGGAAAAAAAAGCTACGAATATCAATAAATGGTAAACAAAGTCACAAAGTCCAGTCAAGAAGTCATGCTATTTACATTCCAGATTTCATGATGTTGCATATCTAAGAAGATCGATAAGATATGTATTAATCTATCAGTGGATCAACGAGTGCTCTAGTTGATTTACGCTGTTGTTTCTATTTTCATACCATTGAGTTGTTTGCAGATTTCTATGTACTAACTTCATAAAATTAAAGAGAGAGAGAGAGAGAGAGAGAGAGAGAAGAAAAGAAAGAAAAAAAGAAAGAAAAAGAGCGAGCAAACCTGAGTTCAGGTAAACCTAGGGGCCATCTAGAAGCGACATTCTTGCGCTTCTGTTCTGCTCCAAGATGGGCTCAAAATGGAATATCATTTTCGATAAAGAAATGGAAGCGAAAGTCAGTCATGCTATACAGGCAAGCAATCTGACATTGACACAAATGATAAATATCGTCTGTTGGAATTGTGTATCTTGATTGCTCTTAGTAGAGCATTCCATTTAAACCGTCTTGCTTAGTCTCTGAGGTCAAGAATCAATTACTCTTTGCGATATTGCACGAAATGTGGGCAGTACCTTGTTGAAGCTACAGTAAAACGGCAGTAAAAAATGAGGCAGGATTATTGTGCAGTGGGTAAAGATTCTAGCATTGCACTCGCTTTCTAATACTTATTTAATACTTACAGTAACTAGAAACAGGTTGTATTTATGCAGTAGCTAACCATTAGGTACCAAC
Source organism: Stichodactyla helianthus (assembly GCA_015163945.2). Taxonomy (NCBI): domain Eukaryota; kingdom Metazoa; phylum Cnidaria; class Anthozoa; order Actiniaria; family Stichodactylidae; genus Stichodactyla; species Stichodactyla helianthus. The sequence continues at coordinate 10,735 of WUAP02021346.1, read as the reverse complement.
TATTCTCTAAGATGTTGACTCGATGTAGATGGTTTTGCCTTGTTGTGACTGAACGTTCCTCCGATATATTTTCTCGTAGAATTTTTTTTTCGAAGTTCGCGTAACCGGCTTTTCCAAAAACGACTTGTCGTACAGTTTACAGTTTACAGTTAGGTGCCTTTCCAAAGAATTTTGAACCCAAACATGGGCAGTTTTAAGAGAATTTGCAGTACCGAAAAGGCTTAAAGAAAAGCGAATGCAGGACCACGTCGTGCTAATACGAAGCGAAACAAGACAAATGCAGGATAATGAAAGCTCGAAACTGCGACCGCAAATTTACGCAAAGCGGATACTTTCGTGGCATTGTTGTCAGTGGCTGCAGTAACATGAAAGCAGTTTAGGAAGCTTACCTCAGTTTTTTGATTATAAAAATTTTCAAAAGGCTGTGCTTGCAGAACTGTACACATTGTGAAATCTTATGACCTTTTGAATTTCAGGTAAATAAATTTTGACGCTATCTTTGAGGGAGAAGGCAACTCAAATTTGCAGCATTACAGCGGTGATTGACCGATGTGAGCTTCAAGGACCAGAGCCTGCCAAATGAATCCTTTAGTCTGCTAATTGTTTATACGAAGTCTTTAAAATGATGTCATACTTACCTGTTACGACTTCCTTTTTGCTAGGTCTTTTGTTCGGTTGACCAATCTCAGTGGTAAAGGTTAAGTTGATCATACCTCAAAGATTCTCTTAGAATCTATCTTTAACTTTACAAAACAAGTCCAAAGAAGTCCCAAAACATTGTTCCAGTTGATAATCTGAAAAAGTCTCTTGGTGCACCAAAACCAAAAGACAGAGCTTCTGTTTTTCAAAAAGATTTAAGTGCAAAAACTCTGGCGTCAAAAATCTATATAAATTCCCCGCTCAAGCCCTACTTGCAAGACAATATCATGAGGGAAACCCCAAAGCTTGGATTACAAAACGATTCGAAAGTGCTTCGACTTCCTGTTTAGTTTTTTTTTTTTTTTTTTTTTGAATAATTAATACTGAAGCTAAATCCAAGTTTGGCAAAAATAAACGCATTAAAATCGATTGGTTTCGAATCCACCATTGCATAAATAGGCTAAAATATCCTCCACGCAAAACACAACAAAATGTTCATGTCAATATTGCATTTCAATATTCATTATTCAATTTGTTTATCATGACACGGATGTAACTCCGCTGCATCGATTCTGTAACACAAGCTATCAGTTCAGTGAACACAAACTTAATATGGGACAGAGCACACAGCTCAAATTCTATCGACTAATAAAAAATACTCTAGGCAGAAAACTGAAGATTCGAAACAGAATTCATCTTTCGATTCTTTCAAAAAATGCTTTTAAAACTAATTTTTTGTCGATTTTTCGAATGATAAACCTTTTGTTCGCCATTCAGGCCAAGTTTGGATAATTTTGGAATGGAATTCTTTTTATACCACAAGTTTTGAAAGAACTGAATTCGAAAAAAAGTCTTTAAAATTAAATTAAAATTTGCTTGGGAGATGTTCGAAACTTTCGCTATGACTCCTTAATGGTTCCCTTGTACCTCTGATAAACTTGAAATGTACTGATTTGCATAAAAAAATCCGCTAATCCGGGTTTTGAAATACTAGGCAAGACGTAAGCTTTAATGTGGGATTAAGATGTGTAGGGACACGTTAATTGTATTGTTGACAACATAACAATCTCAAGGTAATTATACTCAAATGTTATTGGCGCAATTACTGAAGAACTTGAATAAATGGCAAATATTTGAGTACGTATTATTACACCGTCAGAGGAGCTAAGTCGGACGAGTACACTTCATGGTCACGCATTACTTGGGAAATATGATCGAAATTGGGGTAGCCAGTAGAAAGAACTTATGAAACAACTTTTAAATTATCTTTTAGATCCAATTTTATGAGCTTCTCAACCACCAGTTTCTTAAGAAAGCCTTGGCCTCATTACATTTCCCCCCCGGTCGATTAAGCTTCTTACATACACTACATACTTCTCCTCCATCCTCCATCTAAGAGAACATTCAAAAGTTATGAACAAATTAAACGAGGTCTAAGTCATGAAACTAGTGGAACCTCTCTTTAGTAGAACTATTACAACATCAGTAAAAAAGACTGGCCATGACACTTCATGGATGTACTCAACATTCTCCCATCAGATAATAAAGCGGTCTCTATGTCCATATGCCTTCTAAAGATCTTCGCTGAATGGTGCAGTTGTATAGGCATTTAAGAAATGAATGTGTAGAAATTCTTTTTCAACCTTTTTTTTTTTTGAAATAGCTGTATACACCTATTTCAAAAAATGTTGTCACAGTCGAAAGCAACTAGCCAAGTCTGCAAGGCAGGAATTCAGTAATTCATCCACTTAGATGCGGTTATTTTAAAGTCTTTTACAATGGCAGGCTGCTGTGCCTCCCAAGATCAAATGTTTGTCCGAAAACTTAGTTTATACTCAACTGACCAAAGACGTTTGCTTTTGGTCGACTTGTCGCTTGTTTCTTTTGTCTGTGATAACGGTTTATTTGAAATAGGTGTGTATTTGAATCCGATCAGGAGTCGAATCCGATGGAAACCTCAGTCCAGTTCCCCTTACTAGTGTTTGCAGTGGTAACTGATTCATTCAGAACCTGAACTTTACGTAAACTTTAACTAGTGGCGCGGCACTTGTGCCAGGCACCTGATGACATCCTTTAAGAAATAGGTTACGCCACATATTTGCATTGTACTTATACACATATGCTACAGCTGTTTGATACATTGTATATTTTAAGATCAAAACACACTAGGGTTTTGCTCCAGGGGCAGGCTCCAGGGTCGTTTTGCAAAACTAGTACACACGGGAGACCATGCTGCAGGACGCTCCCTGATATTCAACCAGTTTAATATTAGCTAGCATAGGTCGGAGCCGAAATTCTGCTTCCAACACAACCTTATTTACATGAAATCTTCGGTACAAACGAAGGAGAAAATCGACCTTGGAGCCTTCTTCCGGATCAAAACTCTTAGTGTGTATAGACCTTTAATCTTGAGTAGTCAGGTGCATAAGAGACACCGTGAACAAAAAGACCTTTATAAATTAAGTTGCCGCATGTTTGCGATCATAAGGCAATGATCCTAACATCAATCAAGGCGTGGATCAAAAACCGTTATTAATGCAAAAAAACCTCCTTGAAGGAAGTTTGCTATTTATATAGTTACGTCATTTCAAAATGAGGAACTGGTGATATGAAAGTCATGACAGTGCTTCAGCACAACCCAGGGGAAAATATCATCATTTTTTTAAAAACATTCCATCACAACTTTACGTTTATCAAACACTCATGTCTGCAGGATCAAGGAAGTTGTTGAGATAACGAAAGAGAAAGGATAAAGGTTAATTGAAATATTAAAATATATAAATATTCTCCTGAAGCTGAGAGGGATCATAAAAGATGAGTCGGGAAAAGGAAAAATAAATGGCAAGTTCCAATTCACAAACTGTGGTCTGAACACAGTTAATATGCCTGTAGGAAGGCATATATTTTTGGGGATAGTTCTTTGGCATATGGATAGCTGTAAATGGTAATAAGTACGACGATAAGAACATCCCAGCTCCAATACGATGACTTGTCGAGATTGTCAAGTCCTTCAAGAGTGGGTAGTGCAAGTTTTGACTGGGTTTAACTGAGTATTTGGATTTGATTATATCTAGTTATATCTTTGCACTGAAAAAATGAGATTTAATGCGCTATTTCTGAAATTAAGGCCACTGGGAATGGAAAACAGAAAAAAAGCATAAATAAATTTTCAGTTGGAGATAAGCTTGGCAATTCCATTTGAGAACTGTTGGTAAGTTACGCCCAATCGAATAAGGTCTATTCTCGGTCCTAGCTGATTGGCTGCAACGACACTCCTATTAACTTAAGATTTTAAATTCACTGGAAAACTAGGTTGATCATACAGGTTCTTTTATAACGACACTCAGCGAAGAACATTCTGAATAACATAACGACCCTGTTCTGATTGGCCTTGCAAGTCGCCCTATAAGAAATAATCTCTAGTGATAGACCTCCTCGCCTTGGGCGTAATATTTTCCCGTTTCAGACTTCTTGGTTATAAGATTTTTGTTTCAGGCTCATCTATTAATGTATCATCTTCATATTAATGTATCTTCTCAAGCGTTACCAAGAAACAAAGAGATAAAACCCAAGGGAATGACACTTGATCTGAGATGGGAAATCATTACGCCCAAGCCGAGGAGGTCTATTAGGAAAGAGAGTTTAATCGTAGATTTGTGTCGTGTTGTAACAGAGATACTCAATTGACTGCTTTTCAAGTTCCTCTTGTATATTCTGAATCAAACAAGCTAAATATACGAAGCACGTGCCAACTCTTAATAACGAGGGTTTAATTGCAGTTTAAGACTCGTGTCGTAACAGAGCTTCTCACTAGACTGCACCAAGTTCCTCTTTTAAAGTTTTGTATAAACAAGTTAGATTTCCAAAACACGTGCCATCTTGATGGTGTCTTATAGGATTAAGAACACTTGTACCTGAATATTTTCAAATGTATCATAACGAATCATCCCATTTGACTTTGTTATATCATGCGAAGAAACTTCGTTGATGATGGCTGTGGAGAGCTATGTCCTAGTTGAACTCTATGGAATGCTATTATTTTTAGCTTTGGATGGAGTGGTTCAGTATCAGTGAACAATACAATCAGTGTGTTTTCAGTATGAAAAATACACCAGAATAACTGAATTGCTTCTGCTTGAGAAATTTTTACGAATTAATGGACAACCTTTACAAAGTAATATCTCTTACTGGCCTAGTCTGAAGCCGGTTTTAAATTCCTAACTGAAAAAAGTCTTCCTTTAAAAGGGATACTACTAAGTTCATCAATATCTGGAGTTCAGATTAGGACAAGGTTCACTAAGGGCCTACTTTCAGGGGCACACGTCAAAAGGAAAGTCATAAATGATTCAACGAAGTGGATCCGATCAAATCTGGGTAAACGAATCTTTGGCGAAAATTGATAATAATGATAATGATAATAATAATAATGATGATGATGATGATGATGAATGTTGATGATGATGATGAATGATGAAGATGACTATGATGATGATAATGATAATGGTTGATGATGATGATGATAATGATGATGATAATGATGATAATGATGATGATGATGATGAAATTGCTGTTACACTTGGCAAGTTTATTTGCAACTTGTCTGCAATTTTGTTGCACAAGTTGTAGGAGACATTGCCTAGTGTAACATACCAAAAGCGCTTCTCTGAGTTCTACTTCTCACAACGGCTCAACTAACAAGTTTGCTATACACTCCTGGTGTGTATGAGGTGTTGAAACTGGTTAGTCGTAAAAAGGTAGCAATTATTTTAATATTAATTTCAACATCGATCCATCAAGAAAAGAAAAGAATGAATCCAATATCAACCGAAATGAGTGCGCTAGACTTTTGTTAAAAGTTTGTAAAGCAAAACCTCTCAAACTTTGAAGCCATTTTTTCCCCTTTTTTTCATGCATTGTACACTGGTTACAAGCAGTCTTAGAAATTCCTATGGCTAACGTATCAGGGATGTACGTAAAAATATTTGAAACTTTTAAAACTATATATTACTGGGGTCATTTTGCGCAACTAGCACACACAAGAGAGTATGCTGCGGGAGCTTACTGGATGATGTGGTACACACCAAGGAGCAAAACGACCGTGGAGTCTGCCCCTAGACTCCCGAGCCTGCAAAACCCTAATAGTGTGTACTAAGAAATTCATCAAAAAGCACAAAAACAAATAAAATAGGAACAATAAGAATGAAATAAAAATGCCGAAGAAAAAATTTATCAGGCAAAGGAAACGATGCTTTACCGACGGAATAGTACGAATTAGAATCATCCTTAAGAATATTATTAGAATAATCTACAGCTTAAAAACAATAACCAATAAAACAAAATCTGTAACACCGTAGAAAAAAAGATAAGTACTTAACTTTACTGACGTTTCGAGATTTCACCCTTCGTTGGAGTAAAAGAGTGAGGTAAGTGCAGGAGTCGGTATAAATAGAAGCAGGAAAGTCAATGACAAGATAACAGCTAACAGCTAATTTACGACTAAGTTTTGCGCAAAAGTGAACCATACTTTCGAAATTTGATGAATCTAAAACAACCTGATAACAGCTATTCAATACTACATTGGCAATACGCCGGCCCAGCGGGAGAAAAAACGATAAAGTTTCAGTTTAATATTAAAGTAGTAATAAAATGAATAAAAAATATTTGTAATAATTAGTTTTTTTCTAAAATTTAAAAAGTTTAGAGGTCTTATAAGGGGTATAGACTGTGTAATAAAATAGGTGTTATGGAGTTTTCCCTTTTTAAGCTATAAATAATTCTAATCCTGTTAATGGCATCTCAGCTAAAGGAGATGATAGCATTTAACTGTGAAAATATTACTGTATTTTTCAGCCATTAACTGGTATTAGTATGGCAATCAATAATGATGAACAAGATGAGACCTGTTCGTCGATAAAAATCGTGTAAGCTCGACGTATTTCGCAACTAATTGATGGCTTAAAATGTAAGGGAACATTTACTACAACACTAAATAATGACCAATGCAATCAAACTAAATTGATGAAGACTGCCACTACTTAAATAATACCTTTAAATAAAAAATCTATTGTGCCCGAAATTTAATTAACATTGGATACAAATTCAATGACAGAGAAAACAATACGAGAACCGAAGTGTGGTATCAATAGCTTGCCAAGAAGTCAAAACACTATCGAAATGATTGAACTTACGGTTTATTTGCTGGCCAGCTCCTTCATTCAAACTGCAAGCTCATATCACTTGTGCAAGGGAACCTGAAGTTTTGTGCAGTGGTTGGAGCAGCTCGATGCATGGGGTAAAATTCTGAGTGTTGACTGGATAGAAATGTATTGGCCCGGTCTCTGGATCGAGGCTGATTGAACTGAATGTGCGTGGGGTCATGCAAGCGTTTCTTATCTTAAAAATTAAACCGGCCAGTCATTAAATATCTAAAGTTAACATTTAATCTTTAGATTGCAATGATTTTATGTCATAACTTTTTTACTTTCGTTTCTATTGAAAAGAAAATAATCCAAGTACATTGCAAAGGCGAGTTATATTTTGAGGATTTTTAAGCTAGCTTTTGTTACTGTGGACTATTTTTTACACGGCAGCCACGGATAGAAACAGGCCCAGGCCAAACACATAAGAGCAAATGAAGCAAAGATAAAAGACCCACTAAAATATTAGTGGATGGTAAAACTTCTGTAAACAGCATCAATTTAATAATAAAACTATGAATAGGACTCGGTAACATGCTGTCAGAAGACACAATCGCAACACGTTATAAAGGATAACATTTGAAAACACTGTCAGGAACAATAGAGTGAGCACAGTGAATGTTAGAGGCGCACTCTAAGGAATCCTTACACGGAATTGCAAGGCCTTTACTTTACATTGAAGAGAAGGAAGTGGAAAACATGGACCTAAAAATAGTAGCTATAAACCAGTGCGTACAAGATTTCTGTACACGTAATCCTCTGTAAACAAAGATTTGGTACATAAAATATTTTTTAAAGAAAATAAGAATAATGATAATGAAAATAACCGAACAAATAAACGAATAAGAAGAAAAAACAAACAAACAAAAAAAAAAAAAAAAAAAAAAAAAAGGAAGAAGAAGAAACAATTAAATAAGCCTTAATATTTAAATTTCTAAACCTCTTTTTTTTTTTTTTTTTTTTTTTCACTTTCTAAAACGATTTAGCAGAGAATTCAATCCAATCATAATAATGAACTTTTAAGTTCTTTTGGTTGTTGACATAGTGTTAATAAGTAAACCGAACATGTTGGAACAGACCTCCCTGAGGTCAAGTGGTTCTACTATTTACACAAGTCTGCAATCAACTGAGGAACGTGCCGATGAAGGCGATACTTGTTCTCGCTATGCATGGCCTACAAAACGGAAAACTCAGAGAAAAAAAATCAGTGAGCGCTGGCTAAGAGTTTGATATCATAATAGGCTGTTTTGATTCCATAGATTCTAAAACTGAGCTCTTCCGTAACGTAGGATTCCGAAAGACATCTGTTTTTTGTGTTAATCTGAACAGGAATATTGAAAAAGTCTGTATATGAAAAACGAATGGTACGAAATATTTTTACATCGCGCACAGGCAAAATGTTTACGCATTTCTGCAATTTATATCAAAATTATAATCATCATGAATGATCTCTGTATTAAAAGGAAATTATAATATCGTTCTTTCATTTTCTTTAATTGCAGGGGTGCTAAATACAATATCAACATACATATTTTTCTTGTATTGATTTAGTACATTATACCACCCTATAATTTCATAAAAGGTTGTCGGGGATAAAAGCGATAGGAAATAGGCCATTCCAAGATCATCATTAGTATTATTGTTTTTTAAAAAGGTATATAGATAGATACTTTATTTATTGTGGAGCATACGCTTAGCCAGAGGCTAGTTTACAGGTATTCCACCTAATAGCTAAATAACTAAACTAGAACTAAAAATATAGAATATAACAATATATAGTATTAAATAAATATATTAAAAATATGATCTATCCATATACCGAGCCCTGACCCAAAAGACAAAAAATTTGATAAAAAGTTTAAGATAAAATGACTAAAACCAAAACTATATGATTCATGGTTGCTAACAACCATTCCTATAATTACTTTGGTCCTTATGTGAAAAATATAAAGTTACTATAAATAGGTGAAGTATTGCTTAAATTTTAATTATATTACTAGTCCCTAATTAATCAAAATTTGTTAACGATCTAATTTTTCTTATTATTTCTTTAGTGCCCACTTTTTTTAATGCTATTATTTCATCATCATCATCATCATCATCATATCAATATTATTTTTGTTATTGAAATATCATATCACTAGTGAAAACAACCCTAATAAATACTAATGAATCTAATAATGAATACTGATAAATATATTTTTGAAAGTCCTCGTAAGGTTATATTTAAAAAATAATACAAGTACATATTGAGTCAGAAATCGTCAGTCGAATTTCTCAATAGGTTTGTTGCTTTCTAAAGGCATTTCGAAAATCGCACTATCCTTCACATTTACCTTATATGCTAATGTTACAATTATTATTTTTGATACAAAACTAAATTGCTAAATTGCTCAAAATACCTGATGCACAATTCCTATGTCCTATTTTTAGAAATACTGGAGTTCTTACTGAGCGAAATGCCAGAAGCTATTCGTGTACAATGGAACTGCACACCGGCACAATATCTGAATTCAGTAGAAGATTACAAAGGATTATTGGTTTCTTTGATCATAGTGTCTGTCATGATAAACTGGAAAATAAACACAAGTCAATGAGAAGACATTGAGATCAGGGGCTTACATATTTACACGCTTAAGCGCACAGATACGACATATCATAGTTTCACGCACAGAGTAACGCAGAGCGCACGATAAGTATTGCGCGCAGAATACACTATACTTCAGAATACTGTACAGAGAAAGACGTAAAAACGCAAAATAACGCATATACGACTATAAACAAACTAGCGGACGTGCACAAATCCTGCACTCTGATTGGCTACAGTAATACAAGTCTATTATTGATAGCCCAATAATAGCGAAAAGGAAATCAAAACAAAGGCGTTTGCCTCCTGCTTTACTGAGGTTTTCGCCAAATTATCGAGCTCGGATGATTTTTTTTTTTTTTAATCACAGCCCGACTAGTTTTTTCATACTTAGACAATTAGTCTTCTCTGACTCATGGGCTATAAGAGTCAAACAGCTCATTCAGCTGCGTCTATTGAGTCGTAGCCCAGTCCGGTTACGAGTCTTTCGTCGAATTACATTAATTTTAAATACCGAAACAAGCATGTACGAGTCACTCGTTGGTGTCACGATTCATCACGCAGAATACTACAAACGCGCAGAAAGGCAATGTCGTATAACACTTGCAGAATGCATAATAACACGAACGCAGAGGATACGCATAGTGTAATTAATATCATAATAGTCCCTCCGAAAGACGTAAGGGAATCAGTGAGTAACATATTATTTTGAAAACAAAGTCATAGGGATTTATCCCAAAATTTTACATACGGACAAATATTTGATTTAAGGAGACTTTTCGCTTTCTTATCTTATTTGTAAGCCAACGAAGTAAGAAGCAAACGAAAAGTTATGGAACTGAAGTACTATTCACGCATGAGTTGTACCAGCTCATCAACTTGATTGACATCGACATCCGGTCCAAAACTCGCCGAAGAGATCAGTAAAAGATGTCTGCGCATGCTCATACTCGGTATAAAATTAGAAGTAAACGTCTTCGTGGATGCCATAAATGGAAACTAGCGAGTAAACTAGTGTGAATGCTGTCGTAAAAATATGCGAATCTTGCTTTGATAAATAGTAATACAATTATTCTCTATATATTACTATATAAATTACAAAAGTAATTTATGGAAGATGAACATTTCTAATGAATATTTGCCTTAGATGACCTTAGTCACTCTCTGATAAGTTTCCTGGATACATAATAATAATAATAATAATAATAATGATGATGATGATGATTCAATAACTTAATAGGTGGATCTTTGTTTACAATATTTTGCTCATTAGCATAGGCATTTCAGTTTTTAACCAAACTAACACCAAATC
>WUAP02021235.1:0-19477 GCA_015163945.2 Stichodactyla helianthus | reverse complement strand
TTAATGTTATTCCTTTCTTACTAAACTACAAAAGTTCTTTCCTCCTATGACAACCTTCTTGCAACTAGGTGTATATATAATTTATTATTAGTGAATCATCCACATTCTCTGTGATGCCCAGAATAACTTCCAATTCTGATAAGTCATTCTTATACAGATCATACATGAAAAAAAAACGTTGTAGAGTGTTCCAAAAAGATTTTACTATTCTGCACTTATAGAATAAATGTTCTAGAGATTCTTCTTCTGTCAAACAGAAAGAGCAGAGAGGTGAATCTTTTATTCCAATCTTGAATAGCCGAGATTTTGTAAAAACAATTCTATTCAATATTTTATACTGGAATTCACGCATTTTAGTAACAATAGCACATCTAAAGGGCAACTTGTAAATGATTGTCCACATTAAGCCATCATGAGCAGAATAAATCAAATCATTTTTTTTGCAGCAAGAGGCATTACCTTCCTAGAGACAAAAACATTGTAAATCTTCTATGAATTTACCATTTTTAAAGGAATGGTCATGGTTCATATATTTGATCATAACCATGTTTTATAAGTTGTGGCTAAGGCAAGGATAGTTCTGAGCATCAGTATCCTGAGGGGAGTGGGGATGAAAGCCCCTGCTTCACACTTCACATACAGTGCAACACACAAAAGCATGACCACTTTTCAATGCATTTGCATACATTTGTGCATGGGCTTTTTGCTGTCAAACGAGCTTTTACATGCCTTATTTGGTAAAACCAGACAGCTTCTCACCAAAATGTGTTGGTTTAACATACAAAATCCCATGCATAAAAGTATGCCAATACATTATTAAAAGTGTTCCTACTTTTGTGCATCACACTGTAAAATTGTTTTTCATTTAGCTGATCATGTGCCTGGTTTGACTCTGATAATAAGGGAGAAACAGTGATTGGCAATTGGTGACAGTAATATAATTTGTATTACTGTCACCATCACATGTTATACTTTAAGTGAATTGTTTGTTCAATCAAAATACAGTAGATATTCATACTGTATAAACTCAAAATAACAGTCAACATATTCTTTAAAACTATGGCAAAAAATTTACCCAAAAATGAAATGAAACAAAAAATATATATATTTATTTACAATTTCATTTATTTACAACAAGGGGGGATGCAAACCACATCTTTCAAGGATAAAGATAACTTTACCATCCTGTTTTCATGTTCTTTCTTTATGTTAAAAAGCTCTTGTTTCAATAGTTCATCCCTCTCAAACAATGTTTGAATAACCCTCACAATCACTGATTGCTCTGCAGTAGGTATGTCTGCACTTTTACATTTTTTCCTCTGCTGAAGATTTGGGGTGATCAATTTTAATGGGCTATCTAAAGCAGAAAGCTGCATCATAGAAAGTGATAGTGTCCAAGAATCAGAAAGTCTTTCAGTGAGATCTTTCTCTATGGTATTGTCCAGTTCAGTGAGAACTTCTTGGTCCAAACATGAAAGCAGATCAAGGAAGTCTTCCTGCATTTTCTTGGATTCCTCAACAGCAGTTTTGTATCTTTTCCATTTTGTAGAAACATCCATGTATAAGTTTTCCTGCTTTTGCAGAAACCTTGAAAATTCTACTTGTTGAGCCTTAATACTCTGCACACCTTTGCTTGGTTTATAGTCTACATTACTACATGTCCAACTTTCTTGAATTTCACTCTCTTCAGAGTTTTCTTCACTGTTTTTTAATTTTGCATCAAGGGTACTTTCCATCCATTTCCAAAAAGATGACTCTTTATCCATTAAATAAATTAAACTTTTTAGATATAGATTCTCATATTCCAGTTTCTCTTGATGTTTGATTAATTCCCTTTCATTATATAGAAGATAGACATCATTGGCTGAGAGATGGTTGCTTGATGATGAAGGTTTCTGTGGAAATGGTAGAGTTGCTGTGTGAATTCTATTCAAAAGACGAGAATATTCATTTTTTGCTGCCAAGAGACCCCTACAAGCTGCTTCTAGTTTCCCCTTTAACACAATAATTCCTTCAATTATGTGAAGTAATTTTTCTTTCTCATTAGTAAACTTAGAATGGCTTGTCAAATTCAGCGAGTTTCCTGTTGGTGATATTCCAGTACAGTCAGATTCCCTAAAAGGTAAGTCTTCATTTATGGTTCTCTTTGTTCGACTAGCGAATTTCTTGATGAGATTCTCCTTGGCTATCAGCCATCCAATGGCAAGTAAGATTTCTTGACTACCAAAATCCATTTTTTCTGGAAGTGCAAAAAATGCCCTCACCCTGTACCCCCTGGAAAACATTTCATGCCTACAGAAGCGCACTGTCAGTTCTCCAGGAATCTTTCTAGTTTCTCCAAGAAAATCAATCTTATCACCATTCTTCAGCATTTTCAGCCAAAGAATTAAGTTCTTCAATGTGAACCACATAGGTTTTGTTGTGTATGGGTTGTCAAACTTTGCCAGGCGAAAAGTCTCTGCAGTTATCTCTGATATGCCATTATATTTCAGCACAATACAGAGGCTTTCTATAGTCTCACGTATTTGAGCCATTTCAGGCCTAAATATGAAGATCCACGCAAAGAGAGAGAAATTTCTGTCCCCATTACAAAAGCACAGAACTTAAATTTTCCGCCATCTTGGATTTCTAAAAGCAACTCGCGAAGGCTCTTGGGAAGGGACCGTCTTCAGGTGGAGCTCATGATCTACAGCCAAAAATAGTCCCAAAACAGCTGTCTTATTAAATTGATTATAATCAATATTTATCAACACCTTATTCAATTTTCTGCTAAAATTTAATATATTTGCTAAATATAACCAAGAATGTGATAAAAATAGTGTCTGTCTATCGGAATTTGTAATCTTTTGAAGGTCCTTTGAAGTGAAGAGGCGAGCGAGCTCCTTGAGAGCATTATTTTGGATACGCGAAAAGGTTCCTCTACTCGAAGAGAAAAATTCTAATTATTAGTGTTTGTGTTCAACGGTTTGGCGGTTTTTTATGAATTTCATTTATAATTCATAGTCATGTTACAGGTGTTTTTACTCCATGAATATCGCCTATAATGAATCCCCAATGGACATATAAAAGGCAATTGTGAGGGATCATTTATAAAATACAAAAATATCTACTCGGCCGCAGTCCTCGGCCGAAGAGTTGACAGAAAAACGAACTGAACGAGTTGAACTTTTTTCTGCACAGTTTCATTTCTTTATTACTTGTTTTAACCTCTTTGAAAGTAAGGGAAAAGAACTGGGAGCTCTTAAAATGGCAGGACATCGTTACAGTGAACGTAGCCCGCAGGAGTCAATAAGTTTGATCGAGAAACAAGACGCCAAATTGGATCGCTTTTTGGAGGAGATGAAACCATTTGTTCTGAGACTGCCACATAAGTTAGGTAAAGTTTTGGAATAGTTTTAGACAAAGTGGTGGCTTAATCGTGTATTTAAGGGCCTAAAAGCTTTACTTGGAAGCTTATTTATATATTTTTAAATTTTAATTGTTGTGGTTTTAACTGGCATTTGTTGCCAGGGAAAATGTAAGACATTTTATTAATTCCTTGAACTGTTGCCAATTATTTAAGGTTTTATAGGATCCAATTTTACCCTTTATCTTTTACCCTTTTAAGAATATCTTATAAAAATCTCTTATATTTTTTTTGCAACAGAATACAAATATTTGATCTGGTCAAACATGTTAGTCATGTAAACAAAAAACAAAATAATATATATTTTTTATGGTAAATTTTCTTTTTAAAATCTGTAGAATCTATATGCCTGAACACTGTTGCAGTTTTCAAAAAGGGGACATAACCCTTGAAATATTAAAAACATTATTATAGCATTTTATAGCATTTTAACACAATCTTCACAATTTTATTGGTAACACTACATGGCATCAGAACAACATTCAGATGCAACACAGACTACACTGAAATGGTTTTCACTGTATTTCTAACTGCTTTTTTTGTGATATTTATTCTAACCACAATGGTGTACCATTAAATAAGAAAGATTTGGAGCTTGAATAGTGTATCAAATGGTTGTCATGAAATTGTTATTTTTTCTCCATTCAAATGACCAAGAAGTGGTGACTGATATCACAGCAGTGGAAAATTTAGAGATTTAAGCCTATTCCTCACTAGCAATATAAGTATAAGCAGTGGTGGATCCAGGCGGATCCAGGGGGGGTTTGTTTCGTCAGGGCTCGGCCACGCGCGGATGCATTCTCATTTGTTTTTCAAAAGATCTGACTCTCAAGGGGGGGTTTCATGGAACCTATGGAATCCCCTCAGGATCTGCCACTGATAAGTAATATATACACAGACCTGGTTTGGCATTACTCATTAGCAGTACTTGTCTTTTCTCACACCTGTTCGAGGAGAGCTGAACTGAGTATGTATATGTTGCTTATGGATATGATATGAATATGTGGACCACATGGCACTATGAAATACATGGACTAGAAATAATGGAAAGTTATAGTGCTTAGAAAGGAGGTTATTCTGGGCAAAAGACACTTGGAAATAAATTTGGAAAAATTAATTTCCGACCTGGATATGCTTATGTTGCTACTGAGGTTTGAGCTTTAAAGATTGTAGCTCTGGTAGAATTTGCTGTGGTGCCCCAAAGGATTGTGTTCCAATTATTTTACTGACACTCCTCTTAAAAGACTTGATGGCACTAAGATTCCACAGTAGCCATGAATTATGCAGAGGTAACTTGTATAATTTGGCCTTTCTGCATAAACTCAACTTACATATAAAATAACAAAAGAAAACATAGTTTGTTTTTTTTGCAATTTAATAATTTTGCATCCATAATTTATATGGTTCCAATTTTTCTCACCAGTGATTTGTCCAATTTAGACTGTTTTCAATGTGAGATTGTTATAATGATTTTATGTATTGTGGATTAGATCCATTTTTAAGTTTGCTAACTTATCTCATTCACAGAGAGGCAAAGGGTTGGATTGTGGATCAAGAAGTTGTGTGAGCCACCTGGTGCCTCTCCATCTTCAAGGTTAGTTAGTTGTATTTTAAATGACTTAAATCACACTTACATTTGTTTTTAAAATTCAGTTTTCATTCTCATGATTCAAGAACATCTCATGGAATCTTCTCTTGAGAGTTTTTATTTCCCCCCAAAAAAAACTCTTCTAAACAATAGAAAATGATAGATCAAACAAAAGAAAGAGTGTTTCATTGATTATAATCCAAACATCTTGGGAAAAAATGAGATGCAGCTGAGTTTTTAACAGACTTTAAGGTGTTTGGATAGAGGATGAAACACTCTTTCAGGTGTTTGATATACTGGTAACTTCTCAAACCATGAATAATTATATAGGAAAAAATCAGAGTGAAAGCTGGCTAAATTTTACGCTAATTAAGATAACATATCCAAACCACTGTCACAGTAGTGATTTACTTTGTTTCCTCTTCTCCTTTCTCCTAATTATTTTTGAGTTTGAGAAAGAAAATTAAGAAAATAAAAGACAAGTCTCAAGATTACAGAGATGCCACAAAGTTGGATCTTTCCATCGAGCCTTGATTCCATGTGCAAACCAATAATCATTTACCAATATTATAAGTATTGAGAGAAATAAGGCCTAAAAAGGAAATTATATATTACCAGGTTCATGAATTTGTCATTTAACTTGTCGATCGAAAAGGATGGAGGATAGGTGCCTCGTAGCTAAAGGCAATAGCAAGGCAAGCAACTGGCAAGAGGTAACCATGGCAACCTTGCCACGGGTCAACCTCAGCACCTGTCATACTGTTGACACAGTGGAAGTGAATACTCAGCTAATCACCAGAGGAGGGTGGGCAGGGCAAAGGCAAAACAACAAGCAGCAACTGCAGCAAAACAGAGCTACAGTACAGCGATGCAAAGCACCAGGCAAATGAACGGCAGGCATGCATGCATGAACCAGATAAAAAATACACCACTAGGCAGCACTCCGCTCCAAGTTAACTTTGCTTAAGATTAAAGGAAATTAAATTTTTTTTGGATAATAGATGAGGGTTGATTACTAACATAAATTCTGTTAATAATTTTTTTGAACTTACAGGAAAAACAGGAACTTGTATGCTCAGTTATTACTACACATGTTGAAAAGAGGCTTATTGGAGGATCCATTCACAAGAAGACCAGATGCTGGTCTGTTACAACCCTTGCCATCATACATGGTAACTAATACATCAAAATAGCCCTTTTTCACATTCATTGTAACCCCTGTTTTTAATGACCATAGACTAGTTGTTTGTACACTCATGTTTAGCCTTGTTTATAAGTAAGTTATTCACAGATTCCAGTGAAGGCTTGCCCAATCTGTATAATATTCTTCATCACTAGTATCTAAGAATTATTCTCATAATTGAGGCTAAACCTGTACAAGTGAATCTGTCAATGTCATCAAGCATTAAACAGTGGTTTTAATGGAATGGCAAAAAAAAAAAGTACTATAAAGTATAGTCTAAATGTTTTATTCTGACACTCCCTAGCTGTCATCATTAATTTGTGGGTGTTCATCAAATAAGAGAAAGCTGAAAGAGCCAAAAAAAGAACACAAATCATTCATTGGTCATTCGCCAGGCCAGCTTTTATTTCATCCTATATTCTAATCATGGGTTGTGATTTTGAGATAACCTGTTTGTATGGATTTTGTTAGTCGTAAAAATAATTTAACTACATCAATCACTTGTACATCCTTGGGGAAAAATTCTGTCGCTCATTTCTTGCTTTCAGGAAGAACACCCCTGGGAAAGAAGTCTGTTAGCTTGTTTTGTCTCTTTTCTGATTGGTTGACCAGCTGGGGACCAATCAGCATTGATTATAGTTAGACAAAATAAATGGTTAGTAATGTCTGCTCTCTGATTGTTTGAATTTCGACTTCTGGAACAAGCTCTAACAGACTTCTTTCCCAGGGTTGTATTTTTTCTGGTATGAGAAACAAGCAACAGAATTTTACCACTGGGTTCCCGAGGATGTCACTTATATAAGTTACTTAATATCATCTTATTTTTCTCACAGTCTATTTATTTAGATGAGCCAATAGCAAAGAGAATTCCAAGTCATTCAGCTGAAGAAGTAAGTACATGTATTATAATCTTGATACATATAGACACTGGTGGTGTTAGAGAAATAATAAAAGTAATACCCTCTCCTGCCTTTATTTGCACCAGCCCTCTGTTTCACTGGTCCTTTATTGATAAATATGGTATATGTATTTTTTTTTCAGGAATATGGCAGAGATCCACCAGACTGGGTTAGAGACCTTGGCAATTCATCAGCAAGTAGTAGTATTATGTCAGATATATCAGGAATAAACCAACCCAGGATTAGAAGGTAATGTAATTATGTATGCATCTTCCAATATTCTTTGGCCTGATGAAGCAATGAAAGGTGGTCAGTCAGTTGCTGGCCATGATGACTGGCCTGATAAATTTTAGTTTAGACATCTCATTTAATCCTTGTTGCTACAAATGCACTTTGAGCTAATAACTCAAAGGTGACTAGTCAGCAGGACCAGGAAGAGAGATTTTCAACCAGGACTGTGTCCATTTTTTGGCTTTTGACATTGACCAATGCCTGGCTTTTATTTTAAGGCCTTTTTCTTTGTCTGTCTTAATTGTTCACTGATTTCTTATTCTTGACTTTAAGGAGCATATTGCATAACTACAATATATAGCTTTTTATCTTTTACTGAACATGAAAACTACTGTGTTCATGCACAATACCTCTCAAATTTGATGCAAAGGAGCCAAATCAAAATGTTTTGCAGGTTTTAAGAAAGCAGCAAATAAGAAATTATCTCTTCTTAAGATCCAGAAAATATTTGAAATTAAGAATTTGTGAATTTTTTTCACTTTCTCTAACTGGGTTTCCTGTGCATGAACTAGTCACTACTATCTTACCATAGGGAGTTACCAACGACCAATGGTGCCCACCCAATGCCATCTGCCAGATCTACCACACACAGCAGCTCAAGTAGAGGTGCAGATAGACCAAATTATATGGCAGATTATGATCATGATTTAGTCAATGGTAACCGTGGTTACAGACCTAGAAGATCACTAGACTACCCTAATGAGGACAACTATTATATCAATGAAGAGGGGAGGGGCCATGGTGATCTGGAAGACCCTGTTTACACCAGAGATTATCGGCACTCTGATTCTGGCCATCCTTCTAGCTCACCAGTAGGTTAATTTCTATTGTTATATAGCTGGAGATTTTCCTGATGTAACAAATGCTCTTATTGGCTGAAAGATGATCACATGGCACTAATTATATCTAAATGTATCCTGAGTGGGAAATAACAACTTATTTCCTGGTCTGGATACAAGTAGGACGTGAAAAGGAAAGATAAATCAAACCGTGTATGTGATCAGAATGTGGCTAATTCAGTGGTGTGACATTTGCATGAATCAGGGGGGGAAAGCAGATGAAAACTGCATCAGACTCCAGAGACCAGAACTTTTGTTTACTTCTCGCTTACCCACTGAAAAAATTCTTTTTATTTTCTAAACTGGCTGGGAATCATTTCTTTGTCACTGTATACAAATTTGTAAAACACTTAACATTAAGTGTATAGTAGATTACATTAATGACATAGGGAAATTCTGGACCTTATTCTAATGTAATTTCAATAAAGCTGGTCCTCTGACAACTGTGATATAAGCATAATCAACATACACAGATGTACTTGAGTTTTACTGATTAGTAGCACTTGTCTTTTCTTGCGCCTGTTGGAGAAGACCTGCAGAGAGAGTCTGTGTATTTTGGCTATTGTTTAGGATCCTTTTTTTGGTGGGTAGAGTTACTTGAAAAAATTTGTATAAGGGCTGATTAGTTGTTTTTTTTGTTGATGTTGTAGCCATCAAAGTCAACTCAAAATAATGGATATTCACATTACCCTAGAGGTAAGTTAAAGCACTAGATTCAATGGTCTCAGTCTTCAAATGTTTATCAGATAACTACATGTGACATTAGAACAGATTTGGTATGACTGTGACATGGTCAAGGTGTGGCATAGGCATGTCAAAGCTCTAGAAAACATAATGGCAAGGCATGCTCATGGCACTGATCTTGTTGCAAGCTCTTCACAGACATGAAATCTGCTCTATGTGTTCACAAATCATTGTTTTTAGGGAGCAATCTAGTGACATCATTCCGAGATGACTTAAATATCAGCAAATCCCAGGAAAGAGAAGTAAGCACTAGTAATGGTATTTGTAATGTTGGCTTTGTATTTATTAGCTGTGGTGTATTAGATCTCCTTGGAACATGGCTGCCCACTGTCTTCAAAATATACAATAAAGAAATCCTTTGTTTTACTAGGTGGAGCTGAAAATTAAAATGGTTGAAGCAAAGTATCATGAAGAAAAACTAAAACTGCAGCAGCAACATGATGTAGCTGTACAAAAGGTAAATTTCTTACTAGTAGTAAACGGATTTCACATTGATCAAGCTGATTATCAGTGGACCAAATCTACTTGGGCATAGTTGTTTTCCTGTAAGTTTCAGATAGACCTTTACGACATATAGTATTACATGAAAACCAGGCCTAAGGGCCTAGATTTCATGAAAAGTAAATTAAAAAGACTGCGATTATGACAGACAGTGAAGACAAAGTTTCTCTATGAGATATCCCTGGATCAAAACTTTCAGATTTTCAGCGGACAGTCCACGGAACCTTGATGGTACTGCGGTGGGCTTTAGAATGTCGTATTAAGCCAGAAAAGCTACGTTTATAATCTTAATCTGAAGAAAAGTGCATGGAAAGTCAAATAATGTTCCTATCACAGTACAGGCTGTAAGGAATCTGTGAGATGAAAAGACATTGCTAGTCAACTTTGCCTCCATTTTTGATTCTGTCAGCCCTTAGGCCTTGTTTTCATGCTTACACTGTAAAGGTCTATCATGTCATTCCCTTGGGTATTGTTTCTTTGTTTCTTGGCAGTGCTTGAGAAGAAATGAAAATGGATGAGCTTCAAACAAAGAATCATCTTACTCTCAAGGGAATGACATGTGGTCTGAAATGGGAATTAACATTGTGACAAAGTGGATTTGGTCTGTTATGCATATATTCGATTATTACATTATTCTTGCAGATTCTGGACAGGAAAAACATGGAACTAGAAGAAGTGAAGTCTCACTACCGAAATAAAATCTCTGAACTGGAAGCTACTATCAAACAACAAGAACGAAAAAGTAAGAATTATAAAGCAGGGACTGCAGAGAGCAGCTGTGCTATAGCCCCACTTCTTCCCCAAATCTACATTGATTGTAACACTTTGAAAGGTGTTCATTGATCCCTGTCAACTTAGACCCCCACTTTTAAAGGTACTCCACAGTCACTGATAAAGCCATTGTAATTTATAGAATTGAGAAGACAAGGGTATATTTTGCTCCTTTATTACTTAGCAATTAAACTGAATTCCAGTCAACAAATACCCAACTGTTTTAATGGCACTATTTTAATCAATTATCATAAAATTCTCATTTCAGTTGCCCAAGTGAACAGAGATGCCAGTACAATAAAAGAACAAAAAGATAAACAGATTGCTGAGCTGAAGTCACTAGCTGAACAGTCAGGGGAAAGTGCTCAAAATGATTATGAGAAAAAAGTTAGTAACTCTGTGTTTTCTGGTGGCAAATTCTTAATAAACATGGATAATAATTTCCCTTCTGGGGATCTTAAATTTTTTGTTTCAAAATTAATTTTGATATATCTACACTTTGATGCCACTGTGACAGCTGAATGACAAGATAGCAGAATTTGAAGCAGAGAAGTTTGAAATGCAAAAACAGCATACCAACAACATCCAGGAATTGTTGGATGAGACCAATCAAAGACTACAAAAGATGGAAGCAGAATACAACAAGCAGTCTGGAAATACAGTCAGTATACTGTCAGAATATTGCTATAAATGTGATGATAGTGCAGATTTCATATGATATGACTGTGAAAAGCTTGTGGCAAGAACATGGTTGTGACACAGTCAAGGCATAGCAAAGCATGTCAAAATTCTAGAAAACATTGTGGTCATGGCAAGGCATGCTTTAAGGTATGCTTACAGCACTGATCTTGCTACAAGCTAGGGATTTTTTCTGCTCTACCTTCCAGTAACGGTAACATATGGATTGTTTTCAGGCTCTAGTTGTGCAGGAACTGGAAGCAAGAGTACATCAACTCACAGAAGAATCAGAAGCACTACAAAACTCAAGAGTACAACTGGGAAAAAGCAAGGTTAGTGAAATACTATCATCAACTGAGTGCAGTGAAGCATGCAGTCACGTGACTTTGCAATTGGTTTTTGAATATTCTCCATCAAAAACCATAAAAAGTCAAACATTATGTTTCTATTTTCTATGGTTACAATTCCAAGGACCTGTGTGCTGTCTTGAGTGCTGGCTGAGTGAATTTGAGAAGTGGATGGGTAAAAAAATGAATAGGTGAATAATAATTAAATTAGTCTGATCTATGCTATTTTTACACCCAGGAAGAACTTGCTGATAAAATTTTAACTTTAACAAACCAACTCAAAGAAGCAAAATCAACGTAAGTGTCATTATGCTTCAAGGGATATATTATGCCTGTGTGGCCCTTATTAATAATCAGACAAGATTTCTAACATGGTAAAGTTGAGCATCAACATGTGATGAACAACTCATTTAGTGGAGAAAGTGGCAGCTCGTCTTATCAGAAAATGTTTGTGTTATATAGTGACATTTGATGTAATGTAAGCCTTTTGTCATTCATGAGGGTGGCATGGGTAGCATAGCAGTAAAATGTTCGCCTCTCACCACTGTGAGTCCAATGGGTGGGGTCTCTGGTTCGAGCCCTGTGGATGCCACACATAAGTGGAGTTTGTTAGAAAAAATCAACATGTGAGCTGAGTTGGATGCTTATAAAACAGTTAAATGTACAATGTTGTGCGAGTCTAAGTGCCCCCATTAGTGTGGAAGCACTAGAATGACTATAGGCACTAATTAAATACAGGAATTATTTTACTTATGTGCCAACCAGAGATGGATTGGCTGACCCCAAGAAAATCCTCTATTATTTTTAGACAACATGAATGGTAGAAAACAAAAGTTCTGACCTCTTAACAATTTTTGTTAGGATATCTAAATATGAAAAAGATCGTTCACGGATGATGAATGATCATCAGGCAGCAATCCAACAAATCCAGTGCAAGACTGATTCCACCATTGAACTGATGAAGAAGGAACATGCTGCAGCTGTGTCTAGAGTAAGTTGTACTGGTGGCTTCCCTTCTTCCATCCATTCTTCCTTTCTTTCTTACCCTCTTTTTGTCTTTCCTTTCTTCCTTCTTTTCTCTCTCTCTCCTTCTTTATTTCATTTTTCTGTCTCTTTCTCTCTCGTAATTTTCTTATAGAGATGCAAAACAATGGAATCTGTTACCTCATAATCTAAAGTCATCAAATTTTAAAGAGATTCTCGGGCAAGCAAAATTTTTACTTTTTTATTTACAGTAACATCTGTATTTTGAAGTTTAATAATGTATTATTACTGGTATAAAAAGAGTTTTTCCTTGCACAACTTTCATGTAAAGATGTTTTCTATTTTGACTTTATGGAACTATCGTTTAGGAATAAATGTGATTTATTCATTCATTCATTCTATCCTTTCATTAGGTCATTTGTTAATAATACATTGTTTCTCTCTTGATTCCTCTCTTATTCTCTCCCATTTCTATTTATTTGTTCTTTGTTTTCTTATTTTATCTTTTATTTATTTTATTCATTGGGAAGTTTTTTCATCTACTGACTTTTCTTTTCTTTCCCTTTTCTATTCATTCATCATTATACTTATGGCTGACTTATAGCACATGGCAATTGTAAAAACCAACTAATATTGCTCTACAGTCTGCAGATGCCATCTCGGACCTTGAATCTCAGTTAGCTCAAAGCAAACAATCCTTACAAGATGCTGAGTTCCAGAGGCAGAAACAAGTCAGGGTAAGGATCAGAATAATCTTGATATATCTTGTCTTCTTTACATCACACACCATATTCAAATCTCAAGAGGATGACAATAAAGCCTGGTGTTGATAAACATGACAACAAAGCTAGTTGTCCCATACCAAGAAACCTAATAGGATACAAATAACATGAAGTGGGATGACCACTTTGGGTTTTTTTTTCCTTCTGTCTACAGGAGATGGAATCCACAGGACAACAGGACAAGATGAGCCTAGAAAATCTCTATGATAAAAAGGTACACTGGAGTAGAATGCCTTCCCAGATTATTCTTCTTACTCTTAGCCTGTGTAGTGGCCCTTGGTTGGGACCCCTGTTTTTTTTTTGGGAGGGGGGGGGGGTGGCGGAGGAGGGGGCAACCCCAGGGATCACACTAAAGGGCTGCTATGCAGACTATCTCACTCTTGGGGAGACTCTCATGCAGAAGGTGCATGCATTACATCCTTCAAGGGTTGAAATCTGTTTTTTGCTGAAGAAGTGGTAAAACAAAAAGGAGTAAGCTTGTAGCTTTTACATTGTTTCCTGGTAAATAAAAAACACCTCTGCCCCCACTTCCCTGCTCACACTTCTGGGTGCTCACTTTGCAGTGTTTAGTATTTACTTT
This sequence comes from Stichodactyla helianthus, assembly GCA_015163945.2. Classification (NCBI taxonomy): domain Eukaryota; kingdom Metazoa; phylum Cnidaria; class Anthozoa; order Actiniaria; family Stichodactylidae; genus Stichodactyla; species Stichodactyla helianthus. The sequence goes on along the minus strand of WUAP02021235.1, from coordinate 5,884 downwards.
GTTTAAAGTAGCTTTATGTGTTTGCCGCTTTGTTGTTACAGTTTCGTAGTTTACAAGCTGAAATGGATCAGCAAGGGATAGAACACCAGAAACGAGTACGAAAACTTGAGGATCAGATCAAGTGAGTTTTACATTAGAGATCATTGAAATGCAACGTTAAATGAAGCATTATCAATTTATTTTGCCCCGTGTAAGGCAATCTGGAATCCAGAATCCATGGAAATGTGCCTTTTAGAATCCGGAATCCGGAATCCAAAACATTTCATCCGGAATCCAGAATCCAAAACATTTCATCCGGAATCCAGCACTAGGAATCCGGAGTCCAGCACTAGAAATCCAGAATCCAGCACTAGGAATCCAGTACTAGGAATCCGGAATCTAGCATCATTTCGGATTCCCTTACATGGGACGATTCATTGTTAATTTTGGTTTGTGCAGGGAACGTGAGGAGCAAATTCAACGACTGACTGAGATGCAGAAACAACAGTCTCAACAAGCTGAACGAGCGCTGGAAGACTTTAAAAACCAAGTAGAGAAAAACTCGGCACGGATGTTTGATGAAATGAAAAGCCAGGTATTACTCGCCTAGAGAATTTGAATTTTAAAATTACCAAGCATAGTAGTCTGGGAATTCAATGGAGTAGTTTTTCTTGTGAAACGTCACGCATATGTCACGGCTCGGATTTGGCGACATCCGCTAAGCCAATCAGCGCGAGATCACTATTCATCCAATGAAAAGGATCTTTGTATTTTTTGCCTTTTCCAATCAAAATTTTCTTGCATATGAATCCATAGGAAGGCATACATCGGTTGCTCAGTGCTTGATATATAAATAATGTCTTTCTTTTATTTACCAGATGGAAAAGGTAGAAGAGGATTTGGCCCACTCCAAAAGTCTCCGGGAAAAACAAAGTCGAGAGTACAGCAGACAAATGGATGACATGAAAATGAAGCACGATAAACAGGTAGAAGAGCTACTTTGTTCCTTCAGAATGCACACCGAATCGGTTAACTTTTACACATGGTTTTTAGATTGCTGAGCTCAAGATAAGTTACGAGCAAGAGAAAGCGCAGATGTTAAGGAGTCATCAGGCTGAGCGAGATAGTATTCTACGAGAGCAAGAACAAGAGAGGGTAAGACTACTATAATAAAACGAGAATATACTCTGGCCTTAGTCTAATGGCCCGCATGTCCTGAAACGAGATAAAAACGGGCCAACCTGAAAATGACTGTCCACCTGCCACGGATGCACGGGTTCAAAGCTAACCTCTTACTCAGACGTTTGTAGTGTCGTCACGCAACGTTTCCCTCACACTAAGAAGATCTGCGTAGGAGGCTAGTTTAGAGCGGATGCACTAGAAAAACGTCGATTTGGATAACATGTTCTAAAGACGCTCGTTAAAGATCATATAAAACTAAACGTAGTGTGGGCACAACGCCGTCAATTAACTTTCCATGACTGGGGAATACTCGCGTTAAGGAGTGCCGTGCCATGACCGTGATGGTACCGTGCCGTGCTGCCGTGCCGTGAGCGTGATGGTGCTGTGCGTTATCGTGATGGTGCCGTGCCGTGAGCGTAATGGTGCCGTGCGTGAACGTGATGGTACCGTCCCGTGCTGTCGTGCCGTGACCGTGATGGTGGCGTGCCGTGACCGTGATTGTGTCGTGCGTGACCGTGATGGTACCGAGTCAAGGCGTTTTAATTATTTGGTAGTAGTTGGGGCGCTGCGATTGGTCTTGTAGAAAAGATTTCGTATGAGTGAGAAACGCTACGGCAAAACCGCAGCCGTGATTGTGGCCGTACCGTACTTTACCGTTGCCTTAACTACGCGTCGTAATTGGACGATTCACACGAAAACAATGTGAAGCCATTTCAGTGTTACTGCATACCGTACCGTGTACGTACTGAACTCAATACACTACGTTTCCCAATCATATGTCAATTTCCATACCCTGATGGCGCTCAGTATCGTGACGCTTCACAGTTATGCGAAAAGTACTCTTTCTCAAAATGTCACCAATGTGTTTTCTCCAGGATTTGCAAAGTGAAAAGTTGCACCAGAAGATGATGGATATAGAGAACCAATCAAGGGAGAGAACGGCTAAAGATGCCAAGGTATGACGTGTCATTTGGACATTTGCTCCAGCGTAGAATCCAGCGTATCAATAGAATATCATTATCTATTATTCTATTAGTGGAAAGTGCTCATTATTTGTTTATTTCTTTGCCAGACCAACTCCGAACTGGAGCAACAAGTGCGAGAACTACGTGAAGAGGTATATATTAATGTTCACAGCCGCCTGGTCGACTTAGAAAATTGTAAGACTACGGTACGACGAGGGATCTCTGGACTGCCGAGCTCGTTTTGTTGATCTTTGTTCTTAGAAGTTCTCTACAAGTTAAGCGTTTTGATCTAACTACACAAACTAAGGCAAAGCCAGGTTGACCAAAAGGACTTTCCTTAGTCGGTGTGGCTGTCAGTAGGGATTTCTTACTCGGCCACTTTCCTTACTTAGGTCTGTACCTTCCAGTGCAACCAGAACTTCAACTTAGCTTTGTTCACAACTAAGTACAAGATTGAATGAATGAATGAATGAATGTGAGAAAGAGCTAAATGACTCGTCCTTATACAACAATGTAATATGATCTAAGATTCTATTTACATCACGTATCTGGACAAGTTTAAACTAGTGGTTTGAATGTTTAGGTTAATTTGAAAGAGGTTTGTCGAACAGGAAACTATAAACAGATCTCTAAGTCAAAACAAACTCGGTTACAAAACTAAACATGCTCGACTTGCAGAATCATGCAAAAATACATTCAAGTAAAAAAAAATTTCTGTTGCATAACAAAATATTTTCCAACCGTTGAAAATTCTTTTATTTTCCCTTCCCACGTGGCAGCCAAATCTTTTGTTTTATCTCTTGGAAATGTTGCTGTTGATGTTGCTCTTGAAGCCTATTCAGTATTGTTTGTATTATTATTGCTTTTGTTGTTTTTCCTCTGTTGCTGCTGTTCTACTTGCTTTTGGTGATGTTGTTATCGTCATTGTTACTGTTATTATACATTTCATATTTTTTTGTGAAATTATTTTATTCATGTGTTAAGGACGTTCTTTGGCAAAAGGTCCCATCGTCAGATTTTTTAAAAATGTTGCATGATGAAAGTACGTGATAATAGAAGTAAAATGGGCAAATAAAAAAATGACCGCCATCTTGAATTTGATCATATTTGTTATATAAACAAATCGGCATTCCTCACTCATTTGAAAGAGCTCGAGCACTCGCGCAGAAAAGGTGCGCAGAAGCAATGGTGGTGAACGTCCATTAAAAATTTATGTTCCAAGTTATGTTGTTGTTATTTTTAGTGTTCATTATCAATGTTATTAATTTGGCAATCCACCCCAGGTAATGCAGGCAAATTCACTACGTAAAACCCAACTCATGGAACTCAACCTACTGCGAGAAGAAGAGAAACAAGCCTACAAAAGACAGGAAGAAAACCTTGTAAGTAGATCAATAGACATCCTAAAGTGATTACGGTTCGTTTCCTTGATTTTTTCTTACTTCATCATAACTTGTTTCTCCTGCAGCAAACCAAGGCTAAGAGTGAACTAGAACAACAGAAATTAGATTTGAAAAGAGCACACAGCGCTGAAATGGAGCAGCTTCTGGAGAAGGTACAACTGTTTTTAAAGTGCCTATAACCTTTCTGGCAACATTCTCAGTATTAATTCTACATGGGATCAGCTGTTGAATAAGCCCCCCCCCTCCCCCAAAAAATTATATAGTTTGAGTGTGTTTTCTTGAAGTTATAAAGTCATTATCATTTCATATGCTAATGACTGTGACATTTACGTTATGGAAACTGACGGACAGCTTGTGCGCTGTGATTGGTTCAATGGATGTCGTCAGTTCGGCGCACCGTGACTAAACTTTGACCGTACCGTTACCGTAACTTTACACAAGGTTCACACGCTATGTAATCTATTCATCGACGGACCTGGTAATTTGGGTAGGCAGGGGGGAGGGGGGCGGTTTAACGGCAGATAAGAAATTAGATTTGTACTCGAGGATTTTCTTTTGTAAATAACTTTCCTAGGTAGGAGGGATGTGGACGGACAACCGGGGACCTCCCCTCTCCTAATCCGTCCCAGTAGCTATTAATTGCGTTCATTATCGAAGGTATATTCATTCAAATGAATGTATTGCTATTGATTTAGACCAATGAACGACTAAAGATGATGGAAGAAGAATTCGCAAGCAGATCGGAGAAGGCTCAAGAGGTTAGTTGGTGTTTAAGCACGTCCTCTTAGGGGGTTTGGGGGGGGTGGGTGGAAAGGAGATACCTTGTGCAGGAGGAGGAGCAGGAGGAAGAGGAGCAGTAGGAGCAGGAGGAAGAGGACGACGAGGGGGAGAAGGAGGAGCAGGAGGAGCAGGAGGAGGAGGAAGAGGAGGAGGACGAGGGGGAGGAGGAGGAATAGGAGGAGGAGGAGGAGGAGGAAGAGGAGCAGCAGGAGCAGGAGGAAGAGGAGGATGAGGGGGAGAAGGAGGAGGAGGAGCAGGAGGAAGAGGAGGAGAAGGAGGAGGAGGAATAGACATGGCTTTGCTGTCTCTCTCTTTTCGCACCTTTTTCCTTTTCTCAATTATAAAACGTCCGTGCGTCTCCTAACATAGGGTCGTGGTACCAAAAACGCCGAAAGATTAAGCCCTAGTTATTTACTTTCAGGCTAATCGTACACTCGAAGAAGAAATCAAAAGGCTCAGAGAAGATCATCTAAGGTAAGGCTCTAGAGAGAGTACTCCAGAGTCACTCATCATGTAACAGCCCACTTCGGATATTTTGGTATAATGCTCTCATTAAATAACTGAGACCTGAATCGAGGCTCCGGGGAAATATGTGCTATTGCGATGATTTCATTGTTCTTTTCACTCAGTGGAATTTCTTAGGACTGATTGAACATTACAATGCTAGCAGAGGTCCCTTTCGTTCTCTCTCTCTCTTTGTTCTGTTTTTTTCGCTGTACTGGCTTTTTTGTTGTTCTCGATCGTTACGAAAGGTACCTCTGCTCGGACGCAACCTTTTTTCGTCTGAGCATGCGCCGAGTTGTCAACCAAAAACTCAATAAGGCGCACGCATAAAACAAGAAGAGAGACCCCTGACAAAAATGAGCCTATGATATGCGCACGCATAATGTGATCAATTTCTAATTAATCACTCAAGGAGCCCGCGTTAAAATCCAATCCAAGTTTTCTCAGTAGAGAACTAGTCTCGTTTTTATGACATCACCCATTCTCCTACACATCTTTCGAAGATGAGAAAAAAGTATATGAATTTGAAGTTGCGTTTTCCTCTGAATATGCCGTCGATTGCGTTCATTGTTTTATATTTGATAACTTTTGATCATAGGACGCGACTGAACTACGAAAAGAAGATGAGTGAAGTAACCAACAAGTTTAACGAAGAGAAAGCAGCGCTGAAGAAACACCGTGACAGTATAGTGGGCGTAAGGATCAAAGTTACCTTTTAAAACTAACTTTTCTTTGTGTATTTTATACGTTGATTTCATGATTACGTTTGCCCTGCTATGGTAATGTTCTCCCTACCCTTCTCTCTCTGAGCTGAGAGTTGTATGCTTAAAACAGTTAATGTAGCAGTAGTGTGTGTGAGTGATAGTGCCCCCAATTAGTGCGAACGGTGCTAGAACGACTAGGCGCTTAAATAAATAACAGGTCACTAACGCTAACAGGTCACATGACCACAAAACCCCTTAAATCAAGCACCAGGGTCAAAGATATATATATGTATATATATAGGTTAGAATAAAAATTTGATTACTGGAGGAAGCAACTCGTTGGCTGTTATCAATTTAATAAAACGTT
>WUAP02021124.1:0-19478 GCA_015163945.2 Stichodactyla helianthus | reverse complement strand
CCCCCTCATAGAAGAAAAGAAAGCAATAGGGAGTACATTCTTTTGGGATGTGAAAGTGCAGACTGCATAGTATGATGTAATATATCATTAAAAATGTGAGTCAGCACTCAAAATGAGGTTTCTATTGTGGGTAAAGGAGCTTTTGGGAAAATTCAGAGAAAATTATTCTCCTTGACCTGTTGGTTGGATACATATTCCAGGACTACCCTGTACTAAAGTAAATGACTCACATTTTCTTTTTCAATCTTTGAACATTCTATGAAGGTGAGAGCCATTGATCTTGTGGCACCCTCAAGAGCTCCTTGCAGATCCTTTGAAAGCAAAAAAAGCAAAAAAAGTGTAACAAACAATTAGAAACATGGATTGGCAGGAAATGCTGGACACTCTTGGATTCACCAAGAGCTGTTCATTGCTTGGCTCAAGGCTTTGGGAATGAGATTCAAGTATGCTTCACCAAGGATTTCTCTACCCACCCCAAAAATCCAGCAAAACACTAATGACATGCCAATGATTTTAGGGGAAATAAAAGCTTGTGCTGGAACATACTGCCTGCCAGCTTGGTACTCAGTATAAATGGTATGGAGTATGGAAGTTAAACACACGGAGCCACCAGCGGACCAGTCCCCTGCTGTGGCTTTCACTACCTATGTAGCTGTGTGGCCTAGGGCTATGGAAAAAGAGATAGGCGCCACCCTATACGTCACTCAGCGTGGGTAGGATTTAGCTTTAGCTTAAAAGCTTGTGCACAAGACATGACGTTCCCTGTGACCTTACGTGCAAGGGGGAATCCCACAACATGCCTACATGTGCAACTGTTGGGTGCCGTATCACCAGCAACATTGCAAAATGAGAAACGATTTTTACTTTGGTGACATCATGACATCATGTTCAATAGTTGCATGGGTTAAAACATAGTTCAAGCAAAGCAAACATGTAGCATGTTCAATGTGTACATCATTACTTACATCCAACATTTGTGGTAAAGATGTAGAATAAAAAGCCTCCTGCATTTCATTCAGTGCAAATAATTGAAGTATGTATGAATTATGGGCATTATGACAGAGGGTAGTGTAATGTTCTTGCTGAAATAAAAGGATTTGTGAGATATGAAAATTAAAATCATGAAATTAAGAAATATTGGAATGTAGAAAGAGTCATTCCATTCCATTTCATATTGTTGTTTTTCCATTACGGGTTGCATGTCATCCCACTGAGGGTTTTATTTGTTGTTTAATGGTAATGCTTGAGAAGATATATCAATATAGATAAAGCTCAAACAAAGAATCTTATTCCCAAGAGGTCTGTAATGAGAAAATATACATTACCTAAAGCTTGCTCAGATCCAAGATGCCTTTTTTAAATTTTTGTCTCAGTTTTCTAAATTTGTTTTCAGAAGAAAATATCATTTCCAGTTTTTAATGTCTCTTACCTTTCCTTCTTTTGCTTGTTCAGTATTTTGTGCTTTGTTCAACTTTGCACATGCATCACAATAATCCTTGTGATACTAAAGAAAAATGGAGCAATTAAATGATAAATTTAAAAAAAATGGATTTAGGGACTGGAAGTCAGGGTTGACAAAACAGCATAAAGCACTGTGTTTTAGCCAATCAGTGTGTATTATATCATTTGGTAGCTTCTCCAGAAGTTCTTTTATGAGATCAAAGCTACCTTTTGGCTGGCTTCATCAGCTTTCTCAATTCTGTTTTCTCCTGCTTCTCGAAATGCAAATATCTAATGGCAAAGAGGATACAAACTTTTAGGATACATTTAATTTTAGTTATCTATAATTATGCTATGAGACAAACAGTGATTCATATAGAAAATTTTATCATAAAATTCTATAATAATATCTCAGTCATATTGAGTCATATAGTAGATAAACACGAACTTCTTAATCCCTGCAAAGCTTTGCCTGCTATCTGCATGCCATTGCTTTAAATCAACCCATACCTTTTTGCAAATGGCTTTTCTTTTTGCAGCTTCTTCTGATAAAGGTTTATTAACATTTTGAGTTAGCTTTGCACACATCTTAAGTGTGTCCTGGGAAAAATAACAAGAAATTACTGGAGGGGTTATATGCTTCAGGGTCTACTTTTTATTAATATGTATTTTTTGTAAAATGTACATCAAAATATGCATGTTTTGAATGCATGAATCGAAGGAAAACATTAATGGAAAGCCATTTGAGTGTTACTAAATACCAAAGAGCATGAGCATCTCAGTTAATTGATCAGTATACTGTGTGTTTTATATGCATAAACTACTTCATAGGTTGTATCACCAGTGTATTCATGCACCAATATAGGTTACATTAAACTGAAGCAGATTTCAATATAATGAAATTCACTCCTAATTTTATGACCTAGTTACATACCTGAGCCTCTCGTTCATATTCTCCTAGTAGTGTCTCCCACGTACTCATAGAGCTGCTCAGAGCACATCTAAAATAAAGGAAAATGTCATCAGCAAATCACAGAATGTGTAAATTTCATCATCATCATCATCCTTAGCTTGTGCATTCATTCTAATCAAGAACCTGACTTTATTATATAATTCTTAAAAGGACATACATGATATCATCAATTGAAGAGCCCACATGATATGAGACTATACAGGCTAGTAACATTTGATTAATGACTTTTCATGGACATGGCAAATATTATCAAGCATTTTGCATTTTGCCATTTTTACTGGCAATCTGCAAATATCTTTACAGAATTATATAATTAAGGACTAATATTAGTCGGACATTTGGAGGAATGAATAGGTAAATAAAAATTCCATTACATGATAAATTTTTATATTTAAATAATTGAATCTCTTAGATAAATAAATAAATAAATAAACAAACAAATACATATATAAATAAAAATCTTAGATGAATAAATACGTGATAGATAAATAAATGGAAAGATAATTCAGATAAATAAAACACAGAAAGAGAGAATAAAATAGCCACGTAGTACATGTAAATAAATACCAAATAAATATGATATATCAATAATAAAAATCTGAAAAACTTTTATTTTTGGTACTGGAAAAATGCAAAAACTAAATAAATTTGTGCATGATTTTATGACAGAAAGAAAAGAAAGATTGATTGATCATGAGCAAAAATAAATCATGTCAAGAATCTTGACAGGAAATATGAAATGAAATTGAAAAAGCTTTTAGACTTCTAAAATATCTTTAAAAAAATTAATAATCACAGAACTGCTGGGAATAAAACAAAAATTGCATAAAATGTGTGCATTGTAACAATGTAAATGGTGAAGAATAAAAAATAATTAAAGCTACAGCTAATAGTTACACAAAAAGTAAGATATGTTTGGACTGGCACTAAAAAAACATGAATATTGACAGTACTCATTAAATTTTTAATGCAATATATATATTGTTACCTGTACTTTCATAGATATTTGTCATGCCTGAACTTACTATTAAAATACAAACTTATATGGTTGCCATTGCTTATGTGATTTATTAATCAAGGCTTTAGGTTTAATTGTTTACTTAAGATGGCTAACAGATAGAAAAAAGTTACAAATTACACACAGACAAATTGTCTTAACCACACATCACATGGGCAAGAATTACGTTATCATAATTATGTCAGATAAATACAGCTGTTAAGGATTAACTTTAGCGGAAAAACCAACCTTTCTTTCTTTATATCTGAGCTCTTCTTTCTAAACGTCTCCACAACAGATAGCAGACTGTGAGCATACTGTTCCTTTGTGCTGCAAATCTTGTGGATAAACTCACCAGCTGAGGAATTATAAACAATAATTACAAAGATTCTAGTCAATGGGTATTTATAAAAATACAATATATGCTCTTCATATTTTATAGCTATCTTTTAGATCAAAATGGCTGAATATAAACTGAAGTTAAGATTGGAACAAAAATGCTATTATCATGATCTTATCAAAGCAATATAAAGTAATTAGTATCATTATAATAGTAAATTACTAGTAAAAGTTTTAATTTGTTGTACAACACAATAAACTATCAGTGTTCTTCGGCTAATTAATAAAAACGTATTCCCTAGCAAAAATCTTAAAGTTTTTTAGCTCTGTCCAGATTTTGTGTAACAATTTGGTTACTGAAGTGTGAACATGATCTAACGACGACTTTGGTAAATAACCCAAGAATACAGACAAATAAGATTATATTTTTCAAACAATTCATCCATTGTTTTATTTAAAATTTTGTTAAGATGTTATTATAGATAAAAAATTGTTAGAAATTATTATAAATTAATCAGGAATACTCTGCGTGATTATATTGACTTATTGCTTACCAGTTTTGATCAACTTTACCAAACTGTGAGAATTACTCTTCAGAGCATCGTTCATGGTTGGACAAGTAATCTCTCTGAATGATTCTCCCTTAATGCCACAAGACATCGTGGATTGCCGGAAATTGTGCTGAAAGTCATTCATTCTTTGCTTCTAACCTCAAACAATCTGTGATCTTGCACATATCATATCTTTTTACACGAACTTCCGAATTTATTGTTCCATATATGGAAGTTATTGGTTGAAGAACGCCTGGCAAGAATCAACAAATTCTATGTTGATCGTTGTCATTTGTACTTTGTAGGATAAAGAGAAGAAAAAAGCTCAGGAAGCGAGCAAAATCTAGGCAGATAAGGCTTAATAACGTAGCAGAGACAACGTTTTCCTATAAGCTAGCCAGTGAAGCTCGGCAAAAGCTCATTGTTTTGACTCGCTCTGCTAGTGATTTATACAACACAAAAACCGGCTTATTCATTTTAAGGCATTCCTTTTAACTGCTGAACAAAATTTTCGAATTCTTCTAATATTGGTCAGAACAATGCGGAACTTTGAGGATTTCTTCAGGATTAACAAGAAGTAAGAAATCTACTCATGTTAAGATGATTAAAGGATGCAAAGCTGACACGCACAGCTGAGCTGAGCGTCTTTCCTGAAACAAGATGGCGTCGTCAAGTGTGGTCATCAACATTGAAGACCCACACCTAGAAACAACTAAATGTATTAAACTGTACGAGTATCATGAGATTCCCTATTTTTTGAGAGGAAATGTATATATTACCGATGGCTATCGTGCTTACTTAAACTCAAAATGGTGTATCAAAAGGTAAGAAACATCTCTAGTAGATCCAAAATTGCATTTAAAATTATACACTATACTGGTAAGTCCAACAGAAGTGTACCAACGTACATAGAGTGGATTTTGTATGAGTGGGAAACAATACCATCCCTGTATACCATAGCTGTAATTTGCTTTGCCATAACTGTAACTATGCATAGTGATTGGACAATTCACGCAAAAACAATGGGAAACCATTTGAGTTTTTGTTGCATACCTCACCATGTACATGCTGTAAGTCAGTACACATTTCACACTCATTTCTTGACAGTTGTTACAGCATTTGAATGGAATATTGAGACTAAGTAGGCATAGGTTCAGGGTTTGGTTTAGTTTGTCCTGAAATCGTTTACCCCATGGTTACCATAGCAATTTTTTAATTAAGATCTTTTGTGACAATTACCTTCTTTCAGTCTGTGTTCTAAATCTTTAATTATTTCTAATCATTTTTGTCTTTCAGTTTGTTCGTCATGTCTAATGAGACTATCAACATCTGGTCCCATATTATAGGATTTTTCTATTTTTTATACCTGTTAATTTATGACAATTTTCTCAAGATTCCTTATGTGGCTGGATCAAGTCTTGCAGATTATTTAGTACTTTCTGTATTACTTATTGGATATCAGGTAACTGGTATTGCAGGTACATTGTTTTGAAATGGCTTGAGTTGTTTGCTTACCCTTTGCTGATAGAAATTGAACGAATTTTTGCTCTAATTGTTTCATTCCTTTTCATTAAATTTCACAGGCATTTTGCTAATACTTTGCCAATATTTCTGATTATTCATGCAAATTACAATTTGAAGTTTTGTTAAGTAATCTGTTGTACTTACATATCCTACAGTTATGCATGCTGTTTTCTGCTGGTTATCACCTGTTCTGTTGTCACTCAGAGACGGTGTTTCATCGATGGTTTTCTCTAGATCTTGCTGGAATATCACTTGGTTTGTGCACCTGTTACATTCCTTCTGTTTACTATGCATTTTACTGTCATGTGGTAAGTCTGTACGAAGGAATTGAAGTGAATTTTAGAAAAAATGTATTAACAATTTTTTTGAGTTCCTAAAATTAGGTATAACATAGATTAATAAATACTGATGTTACATCAGGGATTAAAGATAAAAAATTAGCCCATTTTCCATCACCACTTGACCATTTTCCATACTCATCAGTATGCTGGTCAAATACAAAGCATTCAATCAAGACTGCAAGGTAGTTTCAAAGGATTATTCAAATTTGTACCTCACACCTTCAATAGCTATTATTATGGGTAATACACTACTGGCTGAAGGACAACGTAGATTGGCTGAGAGAACAAAACCAACAGACAATCAAACAAAAGGAGGCAACTTATCTTTTGTTTTTGATCGCTATTGTTTTGACATCTTTTGTATTCTTCTCTCAGCCAATCTACATTGTCCTTCAGCCAGTAGTCAGCGACCTGTTATTACAGCTAAGCCTGCAATGAGATAATCTTTAGTTTTAAGAATCATTCAAGGCTACCGGATCAATACAATGCGTAATAGCTCATTTGCATCTCATCTGCATTCATTCATAATAAGAGCTATTGAATGCTTTGTTTGACTAATGAACCAATGTCATGAGTATAGAAAGATGAGAATAATTTCTTAGATTTTTTTAGATTTTCTGGGAGGGGATTATTGGCATGAATGCTCCCTAAAATTTCCTCAGCTGTAAAAAATCCTTAGTTCTGAAATCCCTTACAGTTTTGGTGTGCATCAACTGATATTGTCTTGTTACATTACCAATTTTAAGAACCTTCAGACATTGTACCTAACAGGGGCTTGTCTCCTCACCATTCTGACAATTGGTCTCCAAATTCATCCACATTTTCTCACATCACACTGGGCATTCCGGAGGTTGCTGTTGTTTGGTACCATGGTAGCATATGGCTTGATACCTTCAGCTCACTGGGTGTATCTTAATGGTGGATGGGATCAGGAAATTGTTCAGGTTTGCTTAATCTTTTCTGCTATGAGTAAATCACTTTACTGTTACTTCTTTATTACTTCTCTGTACTATTAAATTACCTTTAGGCCCAGTTCACATGTTGAACTTTTGTCACATTGAATCTAACTGCCTTTGTTTTTCTTTGAAACTAGTAGAATTATGTACACCAAACGGAACACATGCTGTCACCTGGTGCTAAGCAATAGAGCTGTCTTATATAGTAGTTCTCCACATTTTCTTAGCCATTGTCCTTAATGGACAATTAGATTCAATGTGGTGAAAGTTCAAAGTCTGAACCAGGCCTTAGTTTCCAAAACAGTTAACTGTTAGATTAACCCTGAGTTCACATAATAGATCAAACACTGGAAATGTGTGTTTCATCTGATATCCAAACACCAAAAAGTGGGTTGAAAAAAACACCTTCCTTTTTCTCTACAGGTTTTTATACCAAGGGTAATAGTAGAATACATTCTAGGAATATTAGCCATATCATTTTATGCTCTCAAGATCCCTGAAAGATACTTTCCAGGTCAGTACAAAAGTTAGGAATAGTCCAAAACTATTTAGTTTTATGTCTCAGTACTAAATAAAAAATAGTTTTTGTATGATGAAAAGGAATGGACATGCTACACCATGGATGTGGTGTCATGTTAAAGCACTCTCACTTAATGAGAAGTAACCAGGCATTGTAATTTGCTCATCAGATGTTGTCTATTATGTACCATGACAGTAACTTGTGTCATGATGTTTCACGCAATTGAGCAAACATGGGAAACAAGTGTTTCATCTAATATCCAAACTCAGAAAAATGGGTTGAAACAACCTTAAGCGCAGCCAAGTTTTTTGAACTCACCTCTCAGCATTTAGATAGATGATTTGCAATGCTTGCAAATTGAAAAACAGTATTATTAAGAAGTTATGGTTTCCTTGTTTTCAGGCAAACTAAACTACTTTGGATCAAGTCATCAGTGGTGGCATTTATTAGTGGTTCTTGCGTTTGCTTGGTGGCATCAGTCATGTATATTTTATATGGAGTATCTAAAGCAAAATGACTGCAAAGTTATTACATTTACAGGAAATGGCTTGCCTATACTATGACCACTGTACTGTTAGATTTACAGTTGTATATAAACTATGATTTTTTAAGATTGTATTACATTTTTGTACCCTGAACATTTGCTATATATTGCCAAAGAAACTGCATTTTATCAATATAATATAACTAAATATACATGTAACTAAAACTACAATGTACGACACAGTTAATTTGAATAAGATATTCATGTGGACAAGTAGGGATTGATTGATATGTCTAATGATATTTAAAAAAATTAGATATTAAAATTTATTTATTATTATCTTTTTAATTGTTGATTATCAAAAAAAAAATGTATGTTTCCTCATTTTTTAGATGATATTAAAATGTGAATATATTAATTTTTTTTCTCTCCTGTGTGAAACCTATGCATTATTCTTTTAAGACACCATAGTTAAGAAAGGGTTAATGCCCAGCATGCATCCATCAAGTTACAGATGCACTTGGTTGCACATGAAGAAAGAGCTATTTGACATGCATATTTGAAAAATTTCTTAAATTTGTATTTCTAATGAAACTTTTTGCATGCATTTCTCCATCACGTCAGTGTGCAGCCCATTGAGGTGAATATGTTATAATATAGTTTCTAAAATTCTTTTACTTAGATATAGGTTTGCTAATGATTTTGGCTGGTGAATAAGTGTTATATAATATTTCTCTTTACTTTCTAATTCTTATTATTATTCACATCAACCTAGCTTGAGGAGAGAGTCCGTAAAGTGCTCAAAACATTTCTTCGTCCATGCAAGTGCTTGCCTAATCTTTCACTCAATGACAAAGGAACAAACACCTCTTCTGGTGTCAATGATTCGCTATTTTCCTTGTCTTCGTCATCTCTTTTCATTCCTTTGAACTTTGGTGTTGCTAAATTTGTGACTGCATTTTGCTTACAAACCAAATCTGGCCTATTAGTAGTTGGGTGATGGCTTGCAAGGTAATCAACTCGTCTTTCTTTACTGTCAAGGTCAGAATGATTTGTCTTTATGTTACTGAATGGTGGATTAAAATGCCAGTCCTTTTGGATAACGTTGTCAAGGCAAGAATGCTTTGTCTCCAAGAGTTTAGTGGGTGACATCTTATGCTCTTTCTTCTGTAGTTTCTTTATTGTTTTATTAACTTTTGATTTATCTTCATTGCCACTAACACTAAGGCTATTGCCATCATCATCATCATCATCAACAGCAACAGCAGCAGCAGTGTCACCAATATACCATGAATCATCATCACTAGATTCACTAGAAAAATACACCCTCTGCATAACTCTTGGTTTTGCTTCTTGGTCTGAAAGAACTTCTCTAGTACTTTGCAGCTGGGCTCTGTCTGCAAAGACTCCTGAAGAATCTTCTTCTTTTGGTGATGTTTTCTTGCAAGGCAAGAACGAGGCACTCAGTTGAAAGCCATTTACGGATTCTGCTTTTATTCCTATCCCATTCACTTGACCCTCGCCTTTCATTTTTCCAGTTCCTGAACATTTCTTGTTTCTACCCAAAGGTTCCAATTCTTTTATTTCTATCCCATTTGGTGCAATGTCGGCAGTCATTCCTACATAAGATCCTTCATCTTCAGTCCTCTGTGATGCACAATCTATGATACTGGAATCTCTTACAGCAGGCCTGTCCATTATGGTGTATGGTAACCTTTGCTGTTCCTTTGGGGAAGTGTTGCCTTCATCCTCGTCCTTTTCATCTTCACTAGAGTCAATCAAAACTACTTGTAGTCCACTCTCTAGAATTTCACGATTGTTTTCTCTGTCAATAATCAAGGAGTCTGGTGTGTTAACTGGTTTTCTACTATTACTGATTTTATCATTGTCATGATGTAGGTTAGTATAACACTGTCCTTGAAGTCTTTGCGAAAGAGGAGCCACAAACTCACAGAAGAATGAATCAGACATTTCATCATCTGATGAAAAGTCAGAATCTAATAGTTGCTCTATTCTTTCACTTTTTACTTTAGAATTTTCTTTATGCTTCATGTTCTTGTTCCCATTTCGAGATTTCATTTCATGCACTGCATAACCATTTTGTTGTGCATTTTTTCTGTCATCCTTTTCTGCATGGGCATGGTCTTTTTCTTTGCATTGCTGTTGTAGTTGTCTTTTTTGAACCTGTACTATATTTTCATGATCTAATAACAGGTTACCTGTCTCTTCCTCCTGCAAAACAGCTGCTATTGCTTCATCCTCAGAAAATACCACTTCATTCCCATAGTTTGAATCAGGAAGTGATGTATTTGCTACAGCCAGTGACAGAGTATCAAGAGTACTACAAAGTTCTTCAACTTCATTGTCATTGCAAGTTCTTAACTCTTCTGATTTCTCCTTTTTCTTTTTACCTGAAAAACCAATAAAATGATAAAGAAGTTAAGTACAGGCTATACGAGGGGTGCCGGGGCTGTGCAACCCCCTGAGATGAGCTGCTCACAGTTGATTATGAATTTAATATTATTTAGTTTTGGTGCTCAAGTCTTGATCATAAATGGTGTAGCTGTCAATCCCTCAAAAAATCCTGGATACACTTGTGAAGTGAAAAATAACCTGGTTTCTTGTTCTTTTTCTCTTTAAGAGCTTCTTCAAATTCTTCCACAAGAACAGGATAAGCCTGAGCAAACATCTGAAACATCAAAGCAAAGCCAATAGGAATTAAAACTCTACATCATTCTTTACATGCAACATTAATTGGTTCTTAGTGCATTCAGTGCATGGATTTAATCTCATAAATTAATATAATGAACCCATTTTGCAGCATCTCAAACTACATGTATCTCTGCATAACTCACTATCTCCCACACTCACTAGGGAGTGGGGGGGGGGGGGGCAATAGCTTTTTGAGGCCTGCCATGTTGATTGATATAACAAGAGAATTTCTTACCGATCTAGTTTCTATGGTAACAAAGGTAGGAGGGCAGATATCTCCAATGTCGTCATTATTCCATATTACTTCGTAACGCTCAATCTTATTCTGGACTCTGGCCTTGACAATTCTGCACATCAATAAACAATGCCTATATTAGAGATTCCAGTGACATGTCTGCTACATACTGTTGTTATCAAAGGCTTTTGTTGCTTCTGTTAATCATGATGGTGATGATCATGATCATGGTGAGTGGTGACAGCAGAGGAGTGATGAGTGGGGTGGTTGTGGTTGTAGTGATGTTAGTGATGATAGTGATGGTGGTGATGGTGATGATGACAGTGATGGTGGTGGTGGTTGTGGTTGTAGTGATGTTAGTGATGATGATAGTGACGGTGATGATGGTGATGATGAAAGCGATGGTGGTGGTGGTGGTGGTGATGGTGAATGATGAATGGTGATAGTGATCATTTTGTCATAACAGTTGTCATGATTGTATATTTATACCTCTCAGGTGTAACAATACCCCCTTGGTTGAAATGCTTGAAAGATAGTTTTGCTTCCATTTGCCAGAAGGTTACCAGGGGTAAAATCTACAAGAATACAGTACACAAGTCATGTCACAATTAATGCATCCAATAAACACTTGTATAGAGCCAAAAATATCCACTTTAACCTAGGGTACTGTTGGGCAGGTCAGTCCCTTCGCCAGAACAACAATGACAGAGGGTCTTAAATGAGGAGGGGCACCATTGTCTAACAATAGTTGCTGTAAATAGCTAGATCTCAGGGATCTGTTGTCTAAAGGTCATGGGTTCTTTTCCTTGAGGAGTGATGACACATTAATGACCAGAATTGAATGGACATAAGGGATTGATCAAATAAAAAATGACAAATACCTTTTCTTTAGTGTAATCTTCAGGCCATTCTAAATAATTCCAACAAAACTCCTACAAAAATATTAATAAAGAAAGCAGAATTTTAAGTTATAGGAAAGAGCGCTGAGCTGTGCTGTGCTGTGCTATGCTGACCTGTACTATGCTGAGCTGTGCTGTCCTTTGCTGTGCTGTGCTGTGCTACGCTATACTACATACCTGTAATCCTTTAAGCTCAGGACACTTGTTGTCTTTGGGAACCTTTAGGTGTTGTGTCTTCAACTTAGGAGACATGAATTCATCTATGACCTGTAGAAGTCAAACATTTATAAAAACCATGTAAACTCTTATGATAGACCTAAAACTACTATATAATATATAGTTGTTGCATGATTTTGAAACATTTCAAGAAAATCCTAGACCATGGATTCAAATAAAGGTGGCTGATGACCAAACTTTGCCAGTGACCAATGGTTGTGCCTGCAATACCTCTTCACAATGAATTTAAAATTAAACTGTTCAAAGACTACATGTGGTTAAATGTACATTATTTATAGATACAGTGTATAAATTTGAGTGCTTACCTCTTGGTTAGGAAATCCAGCAACTTTTAAAGCTTTTCTGAATAAAGAATAAAATATATGATAAAATAACATCTAATGTATTCACAAAGAAACAGGATTGTTTGCACATGATCAAAAATATTATATGCCTGACAGGACAAGAGGCTGACAGGAAATGAGAAGAGAAGGAAAGGAAAAGGAAAAGATAATAAAAGCAGAGAGCAGAGAATAGAAGAGAACAGAGGAGGAAAGTGAATGCAAGGAAACAAGGATAGACTTGAAGATTTTTACTTATTGATGAGTAACTTACTGTTTGACAGTCTTTTCAATTTTTGACATATCTTCTTCACATACATTAAAGCTGCTCCAGTCTTGAAACCTGAAAGATTTTGGAAAATTTTAAAATAACTCTAGAAATGAGAGTGGTTACATGTCATATTTTAATATCAGGGCATTGCGGTACTGTACCTCTGTAGTAGGTTAACACCTGGAAGTGCTTGGACAAACCTCATTCCCATTTCTTTGCCAATACCAGGAACTCCTTGTGGAAGATAATCACAGCCAAGCAGAATAGCAAGACTGACAAGCTTTTCTCTGTCTAAGCCTATTGAAATGAGACATAATTTATGGTTTGTCTGTATCATCCTTCATGGTTACAGAAATTAATGAGTACAAGAATTCTTCAACTTACACATTTTGGCTTCAATATCATCCATACAGTAATAATCCATTGTGCACTCCTTCAGAAGATCAAAATTAAACAAGAGTTTTGAGTATTGGCTTCTTAGAATTGCCCCAGAACCAGTGACTATTTGGAAACTTTTCAGACCCTTGTGTACTCTTGGCCAATGCTGTAGAATCCCAGTTAATGTATAGGTCCTTGGTGTATAAAGGAGGATATCCCTGGGGGCCTTCATTGTATATAAAACTGTTTCTAAATACATGTATGCTATGTTTGTACAATGAGTTTATTATCAGTCAACTCTTAATTGACTGCTTCTGTATACACTGATATAAAAAGAAGCTCTAGCTGCTCGACTTACATACCTTATTACTAATACACAGATCCTTATATACTGTTCTAGCTCCATAGAGAAAAGCATCTCCATCATTTGTAATACACCCATCCACAATCTAAAAGTAGATGGCCAGTACATGCAGTCAAGACTATGCTGTCTAGATTTTAAAGACTAAATAACAAGATATCTTACCCCATTGGCATCCATCCAGGCACACAGTGCCTCAGCTTCACCAGCACTTTCTACGCATGGTATTCCAAGTAATTTAAGTAAAGTTATGCACTAAAAACAGTTAACATTGATTCAATTCATTTGTTTACAACTTGTTCTATTATTATTATTATTGTAATAGTAATAAATGCGCTGCAAGTGGCTTGTCACTAACAGATCTGCAATAGCATAACTGCTAGTCCACTAACTTGCTTATTCTGGTAATAGAGCAGATTTTATATTACTATGAAAAGTTATTGGCATGGTCAGAGCAGTAATCATGCCTTGCTGTGACCATGATGTTTTGTAGAATTTTTATGTACCTTGCCATGTCCGTGCTACAAGCTTTTCACAGTCATATGAAAATCTGCTAGTTTCTGATGTGACATCATAGCCACCATCTTGGATGACTGAACAAAAGATTTGGCCTTGTTATAGCATCCAACAATGGCAGTCATGTCTTTTTGTATTTTATTCTCTTATAAATAAATGCAAACCGGCTATTAATTAGCTGCAGATCACTATATATAACTCACCTCGTTAACCCAGATTCTAAAATTGGACCGTCCTACTTTCTTCCTCTGTCCCTTACCCACCCCTCCCCTCTTTCCTCGTCCTCTTCCAAGTCTAGCTTCGTTTCTCCTAGCTATGGCTTCCCATTTTACTTCAGGAGCATCACCATCAACCACAAACACCAACTTCACCCCAACTCGAGTCAAATTCCACACACGAAAGAATAAATTCCTGAGGTGAGGTTTGTTAACATTTGCTTTGAGTCCCTTTGAACCTTGTGCTTCACAGATCCAGCCGCTCAAATCAACACATAAAGTCTTTCCTTTTAACGATGCTAAATCTCCTTGACGTCGTACAGGTTCTAGAATAGTCCACAAATGTGTGACTCCCATTTTAGCTTCAATTAAATCATCATAAAGAGTAATTTTAAGCGATATTTTTCTCACAAAAACAGAAAATATTTTCCTCCTGTGACAAGTTTGATTTTTGGCGCGTGGAACCCAGTCTTTCGCGGTTAGGATCTTAACGCGCGCGCGGTGTTGTAGGTAATTTGCATTAGAAGCAGTATGGGAGGGGAGGGTAGATTCAGTACTCGAGACTAATATATCATTTGAAAACATCAAAAGAAAAACGAACAAAACAAAACTATTTGAATACAAATCGCACGCAAGTCTCTCCCTCTATAAAGTTTATTTTTTATCGAAATTCAATTTCTTCAGTGCCTACGATTCCTTACGGAAAATGAAGGGGGAGTTGAGGTGGGATGAGCCGGAAAATGTGGTCCCAAAATTTGTTGCTGAGTGCAATACAGTTTTAAATTTTAAACCTTGGTTCCCAATTTAGAGAAGGATAAGGATTTCTTATTTCATCTTTACAGGTATGCCTATGGATACCTTGAAAAATATCGAATTAATTTGTCAATTTCTCACCCACCAATACTAAGAGGTTATTAACCGAGCGTGAGGTCTGTACGGGAAAATATCAGACCGATGTCTTGACAGTACGGACCGAGCGCAGCGAGGTTAATAAATCGTTTATTATATGGCTGTTGTTTTAGCTGCGTCGACGAAAGACAGGCGAACTTAACGTAACGGTCTGAGATGGAAAAATCTCAGACCGGAAATCAGCCAATCAGAGCGCGTACTATCATAATAATAGCTAGTCATCCATTGTTCCGCGTTAAGGAGTTCCCCTGTGACTTATGATATGACATCAACTAGAAATGCTATTTTATTAAATCGTGTTTAATATAATTATATATTATATATTATGTTAAACAACTTACGTTATCATATATTGACACACACCTAGCCTGGTTGATGTCATTGGTTACCTATTGTGTTGTTACTAGTGCCAACTACGTTTGCTTATAACTTTTTTTTATAAAATATTTGATTTTTTGTGTTTATATCAGAAGACAGAGACACGATCGCGCTAAAACAACGAAAAACATAATCACTTGTGCCTAGTGTACTGTGCCATCTGGCCATAAACACTCTGAGAGTTGTACAGAGTACTCGAAAAGCAAAAGAAGCACTCGACTACGCCTTTTGTTCCTAAGCTCTCTACATTCCCAGCGTGTTTATATCATAGTACGGAGATCATATACGCGCACGTTTTATATTGCTTAAACGAAGACGTTTATATCAAAGCACAGTTCACTCGCTCCATGTAAGGGACTCCGGAATGATGCTGAATTCTGGACTCCAAGTACTGGATTCCGAATTCCGGATTCCACTTGTGCTCGATCCTGGATGACAAGTGATGTATTCCGGATTCCAAAAGCCAATTTCTTTTTAAAACTAGTTCAGGAGAATCTAGCTAAAGTTTTATACCATGATTATGCAATTTAGTTCATAATTTTTCGGGTAATTAAAATAGATGCATCCCCATGGCCTCCACGACTTCGAAATCTTCATGTCGCAGTTCAGGAGAGTCTTGTAAAGCTAGGAATATGTCTGATACTACCACTTCTATCTTTGCATTTGATTTGAGGGTGACTGTAACAACATGTGGAAGACTGCAGGAAAAGAAAAGTAATAACGTGCAAAAGTTTAAGAAGAGGAAATGAAGAATAGAAAATAGGAGACGAGACGAGACGAGACGAGACGAGAGGAGACGAGACGGGAGGAGGGGAGAGCAAAGGAGACGAAAGGAGAGAAGACAAGACAAGAGGACAGGAGATAATTAAATATTTACAACCCCTTACTTTCTGATTAGTCCTTCAAGAGTATGCTTGATAATTAAACCCATTCTGTAATATTTGACGTGTATATTATGTATTCTTACGTCATCAATTTCATTGCCGACTCAGCTGTCAGTTCTCTTGTGCCATTGCAGTATTTGTTGTAAAAATCCTTGTGTTCTTCTGGTATGTCTGTCTTTGGTTTTGCTGCGCTCTTTGCAACTGTATTCAACCAGTAGAAGTTGAGGGCTTCCAGAGCTTCTGCTTCGTCTTTATCTACTTCTTCTGTAAATAATGGAAACCACTATGTGTTAGATAAAGTTAGTACTGATCATTAAGTAAAAACGTTGCTATCGCATTAGTTTTCGCGCACACATTTAAACTAGAAGTCTCAGTGCTATGTATTGTAAAAAGACCTAGAAACTGACCGCATTCCAGAATGGATGAGCTACTCAAAAAGTCACACCGCGGCCTTAGCTTGTTGCTTTCGCCTGCGACAAAGTTTTTTGTTTGTTTGCTTGTTTGTCATTGTTTGTTTGTTTGTTTGTTTTTAATAAGCGTATATTGGTGCAACTAACCTCCGAGATAATCGTACAGGAATGAATCTCGCGATCCTTAAAACAAAACAAATTATCATGTAATCACTTTACTTTATTATCATTTAATTCAACTACTTAGCATACTAGTACAATGTCCCGAACCTCATTCTCGGCTGTGCGCAGACGTTACCTTTCTTTCCCCACTTGTTCCCGCATTCTGCATGATAACGAGAATGATTTTATACCTAGACCTCAAGCCTCGATCATGTGTTCAACCAGTTAAACTGGCTTTGTATTTTAAGCACGTGATCAGTGACAATATTTTACCTTTGTTTCCAACTGAAACGTTTCTTTTCCCCTCAATAGTCGCCCACGTTTGTTCGATATCTGTAATGTCATCTTTCAGAGAACTAGAATCTGATGTAAACCAGAGTAAATGAAACACAAGAAAAAAAGATAACTTAACTGCAGTAGGCTGTGCGGCCCGCCATAAACATTGCGCCCAATGTTAAGGCCCGTTTACAATAGCAATTTTGTTGCGTTGAGCGCCTATTTCAATGACAGTTATTTATCGTCACCCAAATCGCGCGTTTGCACTAAATTTCGAGCATGCTACGCTCGACTTGTGCGCGTTCTGTCGCCGTAAAATCGCAATAGAATCGCAGCTCAAGAGGCACGATAAAATTGGTAGTGTAAAATCCGAAATGATATGCTCGATTCCGGATTCCAAGTTCTAAGACCAAAATCACCATAAACCCATAGGACATTACCCTATCCAGCAGCACGTTCCCCAAGGTTAAAGACATGCATTCTTCCGACATAGCAGGTATTCCTCCCCTCAAGACTCAAGAATGCAACGCCTGACATCAATGACCAACACTCTAGCCCCGTCTTCGCTCTTGAAGATTATCATCCTTGATAGGAAAGGCCCTAACTCCCAGGAGGCAGCAGGGGGATATGCGCATTTTTTAATCAAATTTATTTTCTCGCAATTAATATAAATACCTTATTATTGAGCTTTTAAAAATTTGAAAATTACCTTTATTTTTGTTTGTATCCGGATTGTTCTTGTTTTCTTCCGTTCGTTCTGTGATCGCCTCTTCAATGATGATCTCAACATTTCTCTCGCGCTTGGCAGAAGATCCTCTTTCCATCTCTTCATTCAGCAAGTCATCTCCTCTTGGCTTCAAAGAGACACTCACCGTTTCAGATACAATTTTATCGATTTCTTCGGACGAGACAACTTTCTGAGAGATATCGGACGACACTGAATTTGATTTCTGTAATGCCAAGCAAATCTATTAGAGACAGCTATTAAACAATTAGTGGGTGAGGTTGAACATGATATTGTGAATTATCAAGACCGAGGTCTGCGCTGTTATCCGCCGAAGACTCAAGGTCTTGGCTTTGGTTTCCTGTGTCTATTTTTATAAATACCACGAGAACACAGACCTCTTTGCTGTTTTTCTTTGTGTCCCGTTCATTATCAGTAGTGGGAGGACTTGTACGCTCTCTTATCTTTTTCTCGATGGGTTTCTTGTTTGTTCTTGTTCTACATTCATTTTCGTCGTTGCTGGTAGCACTTTCCTAGCAATAACAGCAAAAATTTCATGGATTTGAGTTTTTTTGCCCACTAAAGGGACCAATCGGTGAATTATTTAGAATTCGCCCACGCCGCGCAAGCGAGGCCGGTCAGGGGACAAAAACGTCGAAAAATAATCGACGTTTCTGGTAATGCATCTACTCTGTCTAAACAAGAGTACAAAAAGTTCCATTTTTTAAATCTTCTAAACCCTTCTTCTGCATTTTAATCCACATTTTAAAAAAACGCTGTTCGATTTCTATTCAAAGTTTTCTTCATATACTCGGCCCCAAACCAGCTACCCTGACCTCGCTTGCACGCGCTAAATCAAGGAGAATTGTGGGTAACTCCGGGAGAGTGCATTTGTGCCAGGTTCTTTGAGGTAAATACGTTCGTTACGCCGGTACATCCATTCTGATTTATTCGATTCAACTTTACTGTACAAAGCTAAAGCGTGATTCCAAGCTGTTAAGGCTGCACAGAGGAATTTTAGATACTATGTTTAGTATGTTCACCTCTTGACTGCTGTATCGTCGTTTAGATGCACAGGCCTCACAGGTCTTTGGCTTCATTTCTTTGATCAACGAACTTTATGACGTGTTAGCTTTCTAGGATGGAATTATTTCCGATTCTGAAACTAAACAACAGAAAAACAATTCAAAAAGCTCCGATTAACTTCCCCAGTTTATACTTTGAAACTGCGCACATTGATTAAGGGACCAGCCTGGGGCTAGGGGGGGGGGTCGGGGGGGTTCAATGACCGATAATGAAAGGGAATTACTAAAATTCTATAGTCCCTCGAGGGTGGATTGGAAAATTTTGATGCCGTTACAGCAAAAATCCTCCCCCCCCCCCCCCCCCCCCCCCCAAAAAAAGCGGCTCCCCCCCTCTTATCAAATCGCGACAAACAAAATCTCCCCTCTACCCCCCGCTGTTCC
>WUAP02021123.1:0-36889 GCA_015163945.2 Stichodactyla helianthus | reverse complement strand
ATAGAATTTTGCTTCTAGAATTTACTTTCAACCATATTTACACTCACTTGAAACATTTTTATTAAACAAAATGCTAGTATAACCTTTCAGCTAATACTGGGAACAGTGTTTTGCTTTTGGTCGCTGAAACTTTTTATAATCTGTGGACTATATTGAATACAACATACAGAATACAGATACAGATATTTGAGCAAAATCACCGCCAATCATAAAAAATACCTACTTTTACGACATCGCATAGTTCTACAACGAATACGGTGACCCCCTCTTTTATTCTCGGTTTTTGACTTGCCTAACAATGATCTTTAAATGACAGAATTTTCAAGAAAATTCATTAACGAAATCCAAGGCTCCGGAACTACCTTAAAGCGTTTTTTTCTTTCTTCTTCTTCTTCTTCTTCTTTCTGAAGAGCTGAACTCTATCTCCTGGTATACCAGATCGTATTTTTGCGTGTCATGTAGTTTTTCGGAAAAGATCGCCCAAGCAAAGGGGAAAACTACCGCCGAATTTTATGACCGAGACAAATTTTGAGTACAGTACCACATCGTAATTTTGATCGTCTTTACTATTAAATCCGGAAATTTCATAGGTTTTCTTAGTCCTCAGTAGAGGATTAACCAATTAACAGCAAACGTTTTGTTCCCAGACCGATGAGTCCTATTTCGGAAGGACAGCCCTTCTTTAATCAGACAACATCATGAAAGATCAAGTGGGAAACATTTGAATTCAAGTAATCTTAATACAAAGAAATAATACTGAAGATGGCATAAGATATGCCGAAACATGTCTTTAAAAAGTTATTTCGTGTTTTTAAAAATTTTAAAGAAATTTTAATATTGGCAAACAATACATTTTGTGTAGATTCAGAATCCCCTGGATATATTTAGGAAAAGAGTGTGCTAACGAAGCACAAATGTCACATGAAGCCCCTTAATGTTGATAACTAAATCGTAGACCCTGCGGAATTATTTCGCCGCCTTGAAAGGCTGACAGCAATTTCTCTATTAAAATGCAATACTGATGTGCCTCGTCCCCGTGTGCTAAACATTCGTTAACTGTACGACTCGTAAATCACTGTTATGATATAATTGTTTTAGAATAAATTATTAAATTTCCATGCCGAGACACTAGAAAGCTATGATAGGACAAACGAGAGATCAATTCAAGATTGTTCGTAAATGGTTTTACATTTTTACTGAAAAAGTCAAATTCAAGAATTTAGGTTGATGTAGAATTGTCTGAATTACGGGACTGACTTCAGTAACCATTAAAAATAGTACAAAATGATAATTAAAATAGAAACTTTACGGTTATGAATATGTCACGCGAAAGCCTCAAATCTACTAGTACAAAATGATATTTTTCTCTCAAGCCATGGTTTTACTGAGGCTGTTTTGTGTTCCCATGAACAAACTGTCTTGATCCTTAACTCTTACTTACTCAGCTTACACATTAATAAATTACAAATGAATCACTTTAGGATAAACCATCAAATAAATCAAATTACACCAGCGATATTGGGTATTTGCACTCTCTCTTTCGTGAGAAGTAAATTCCATTCCATTACTTTCGGAATGACCTGAGTTGTAGATTATGATCAACAAAAATATTGAATTCAACGTGGTATTTTTCCGCCCAGAGGAATAGTTTTATATTTACTAGAACGTTAAAAAATAAGCACAATTATACCTATTTACTTTCCAAGGAGGGCCGCTTACGTCAGGGGCTTCCATTAGTGAGCTTTACTCAATTATCTTTGTATATCACTTATATAAGGAACATTCTAGATATCAAATATTGCCGAGTCGCTAAACGTGCTGGGAACTTGCTTAGTGACTTGCCAACAAAAAGGCAACTGATTTTATTGGTCTTCATGAGTGAATTGAAAAGCGGTATTGATAGTATCTGCCTTTAATATATACACAGGCTCAGTTTGGAGTTGTCGTTATCATTCAGTCTTTGAGGGGGAAAAGTTATTAGATTATTTGATGCAGGGAAAAGGACCAAGAAACTACCTGGAAAGTGAGTTTGCTTGAACATTATTTAGTTTTTTTTAGTATATCATCAAAGGCGGATCCAGGATTTTTGAAAGGGGGGTGACTGAAATCTTAGAGTGTTACTGTTTACTATTATATGTACGGTGTGGAAGGGGTTCCATGTGATTCGTGATGAGACATCTTAAATGAAACAACTTAAAAAACATCGGAATAGTCAAAAAATGAAAACATTTAAAATATATATATATTTCTAAAATTCTGAAATCAAATTTGATTAAAAAAGTAGATTTTACTGGCAAAAAGGGGGGTGAATAGTCACCCCCGTCACCACCCCTAAATCCGCCTCTGGAACATTGATTAAAGTCCAACGAAGATCTCTATCATTTATTCTAAGATAGAAAGTATGACAACCCTTCATAGTCATCCTCTATATAATTTAGGACTAATTTATGTCCACGCGAATAAAACTACTCAAAGTAACGTCCATCCTAGATGACAGCTGTCACAGAGTGAGAAGAAAACCATTCAACTGCTGAACGAACTTTCAATGACATTTGAACAATGCTTCATCATTATTAGATTTGTGTTCAAGACAGAGTAAGGAATTTATAAGCTAGTAAATGTTTTTGTAGTTGTTTTTCTCCTAATTCTTTTCTTTTCTCATTTCAATTTTCGAACTCAACGCAAAGTTCAAAATAATCTATCACCAAATTGCATGGCCGTTTGAAGCATTTTCTGACGTTCACCATTTCCCCCGTTTAATTCTCAAAGTCATTTTGTTCTATTATTTGAATTTGGATAATAAACGCATGCACAGTACTGCGGGCAAGGTTGTCTGGGAAGGAAGTAATTTTCCCGCTCAGTTGCTTTCTTGGTCTAGAAACACTGCTTCGTAGAAAAATTATTGTTACTAATAGTTAATAATAAATGTATGACACACCGGGCTCTCAATATCTCTTTATAACAAGGTGGGAAGGTGTGCCAATCGTGTGCTAACCAGCCTCTAGTCTAACTAGACTATTAACCCCCCAGGAAGATGACACAACTGCTAAACACGAATTAAACAACTAGCTTAATCTCTCTTTCTCATTAATCCTTCAAGGCCCAATTGACAAACAAAGAGTAACATCGATTAAAAATGAAATAATTCAACTTAAAGTGGGTGCGCTAAAAGACTTGCCAAGCAATAAATCACCAAGCTTGCAGTTTTGTAGGTAGTCCTTTTATCTAACAATTTATCTTAAAGACCTCGATATAGAGCTTTTAGTGGAGTGATTTATTGACGCCTCGTTTTTCGACAGGTTTTTCTCTTTAGATATTAGTTTTCTGGATGTAAAATTGCTACAATCTGGCAAATGTCTTACGATATTGGATAACTGTTTGTTTGCTTGTTAACTTCAGAGACATAATGGCAATTAGATCGTGCAAACTTCTTCTAAATGTGCTGTTTTTCGGTTTGGGTTATATTAGTGATTTGCGATAATGGACCTCTGGCGCGCGTCTGACGAGTTAGCCATGGAAATGATTTTTTTCAAATTAGTCAACCTCTAACATCCAGAAACCTCTTTCTAAAACACTCTTGCGTGAACAATTTGTGGTTAACAAATGGTGAGGTTGTGACCATATGCGTCATCTACCCTATCTTCATACTCTAATTGGTTGCCAGGGGCAGATTCAGGGGAGGGGTGCAAGGGGTTGGCACCCCCCGCCCGAGATGATCAATTTTACAGTTAATTATGATTTTATTAGTATCTAATTTTGGTGCTCGAGTCCCAAACATAAATGGTGCACCCCTCCCTCAAAAAAATCCAGGAGGTGCACCCCTCCCTGAAAAAATTCCTGGATCCGCCCTATGTTGGCAAAATGATGAAGGCATTTTCACTTCAGAAAATCAATCGAATGTGTTTGGCAATGTAGAAAGTTATTAGCTACCCAAAAATTAGGTTCCTTTTCTAGAAAACGCTTGAAGATTTAACGGAAAAAGTTTCAGAGAAAGCTTATATCATTCATGTAAACTTTTATATCAAATCCATGCAGGTTGCATCGAGACCGCATTTTCTCCCCACAACTTTAATGTTTAATAAATGAAATTTTGGTGCACAGTAATTGAGTTTTACCAGCTATAACATCACCTTTACGTAATACTTTTGCACTGAGATGCCCTTGGGGTTATCCTTTGTAAATTTGAATGAAATCTACCTGTAAATGGTGCCACATTTAACTCTGTTTGCAGTGTTAAATGACGTATGTTTGAAGAATATTTAGTCATCAGTGAGTCGCAGAAAAAGCCCTATTGAAGACCACCAACCAACTACTGAATTTGGGGAAAAATATGTTAAATGTATTTTAAATAAAACAACACGCTCACAGCTAGCTCAAACAGTAAGATATAATGGATTGGGCACAATAAACACTTTTTAATTATGAAACACTCTTAAGTGCAGTCTTCCATTTCACCCTCTGGGCATCCCATAATGTCTTGCTAAAAGCAACAACATTCAACATGGCTGACACATCACGAGAAAAGGTCATTAAATGAAAATGAGAAGTGGAGGCTTTGACTGTGCGCATATTGACCATATTGCTTTTTGATGTTGCTTTCTGTCTAGACTTGTTCAGATACAGAAGAAAAGGGGGAGAAAGGGGAAAAAGAAACTAGAAGACGAAAAACAAAAACTGATAGGAAGAAAAATGCAGAGGAAAATAAAAGGACCAAAACAAAACGAAAAAGGTAGAATGAAAAATTAAATAAGAAAGAAAAAAGGAAAGAGAAAAAGAAAGAGAAGGGAGAAGGGAGAAGAAAGAGAAGGGAGAAGAAAGAAAATGGAAAGAAAAAAAAAAGAAACGAAAAAAGGAGGAAAGAAAGAAAGGAAGGAAAGAAAAGATAGAAGAAATGCAAATAGAAAGAAGAAGCCGAATAATGAGCAGCGTAAGCTCCCAGTCAAGAACGTTTTTTCAACAACTATTTTTCATAACAAATACCGAATACGAAAATTTCTCAGTTGAACACTCTCGTTTAGAAAAGGTTTTAAAAAGTTGATAATACTTACAAAATAAAAAGCAGCGCGAAAGTATTCCAACTCAAAAAGCGACAACTTGGAGAATCAGACTTCTTGTTTTACCGAGAATCATGCATGACTGATGTGCTTTAGACTCTCTCAGTAATTGGAACTCAAGGTTATAAAGACAGATTTTCCCCCCAAACTACATTAAGTATTTATTACGTATGAACTAATTACTTAATAGCTTTAGGGCACTATGTAAGTAGAGAATAAAATCTAACTTTGTTTAGAATCTTGGAAATATAGGCTTTAACCCCGCAGCGGCCACATTGGTTGAAACAATGCGCGTGGCCTCGCATTCAAACACCCATTGCATTTTATAATATAACTAAAATATAACACGCGCTCTGATTGGCTTAAAACTTACGAACTATTTTCCCATAGGCTGCAGGCTCGTGTTATAATTTTCCAAGTGATATGATAAATCAATTAGACAGCACAAGGCTGTCTTGCGAAAACACGCACTTGAGAAATTGTAAAGTACTCTTAACAAGCTAGAGTCGCACTCCGCTGTGCCTCAGCTCAATGCCACTCTTACGCTTGTTAATCGTTCTTTGTATTTTCTCATGCGTCAATAATGTCATGGCCCGGCTTTGTGTTGTTCTGAGCCCACAAGCATGCGCTCGCATAATTTCCACTGAATTACCATGGTAACCTTCGGAATTTTACTAAAAAAGATTGAAGAACCATACGTGTTTTGAACTTCAAGAAGGTAAAAACCTCAAATTTTGCCTGGGACCCTATAATTTTTATGTGCTTATTTGAAAAAGCTCCTAAAAATCTATGTTATATCAAAATGTTTCAAAAAGTTAAATATTAGAACTTAGGAAAAAGTGAAGTTTTGTCGAAAACTTATAAACACCCATTCATTCAAGCTTGATTATCTCAAAAACTAAATTTCCGTTAAAAACGACGCTATTTTTAAAAAAAGTTAAATATAAAATCCAATAGTAGCCAATCACCTTAATTGATAAACAGAAAGTGTTTAATTATATATTGAAAGGAAACTGAACAAATCTGATAGACCCTGTAAGATAATATCCCTAGCTTTCTAATGAATTCAAGAATATAATTTGCTTTTAAATCTAAATGAAAATTAGCGAGTAAACTAGTATAGACTGCGTCGGTGTATGATAAATACAATAACCAATAAATGAGGAAATCTATAATATCGTAAAAAAAAGAGAGATATACTTAACTTTACTAAAGTTAAGTAAAGTAAAGTAAAGTTAAGTATATCTCTTGTTCTACGGCGTTATAGGTTTCCTTTTATTGGTTATTGCTTTTAAATCTGTTGTATACACCTATTTCAAAATCGTTGTCGCAGCCAAAGCAACAAGCCAAGTCCTCAAGGTAGTAATTCATCCGTTTAGATGCAGTCATTTTAGTCTTTTTAGTCTGCTATGCTTCCTAAATTCAAAACCCAGCTAAAATCCTGACCACAGACGTTTTGTTTTGGTCTCCGTCTTGTCGCTTGTTGCTTTTTGGCTCAAGTGCGACAATGGTTTTTGAAATAGGTGTATATCGAGACGAATTACTGGAACTAGTAAATATCAAGCTACGACTGAACAAAATGTTTTCTATACCTGGGCTAATTTACCAAAGCTGACGAAAGCCCCTGGTTTGCTCAAGGTTGTGCTGACTTTCAAATGATTTTATTCTCTGAGCCAATCAAAAAGCGAGAATATGATGAAGTCAATCCAATCATATTGCTTGAATACCTCACGTGGTACAGATCTGTTTGAGTTCAAGTTTATTTACTTTGTATGAAAAAAGATAATTGTATAATCAGCCCACGTAAACTCAAGATTTATTAAACCTACAATCCTTCTGGAAGCGCTTGTCTAGACCACGCCCTTTCCCCAGTCCCTGCTCTGTATTAACGTTAGAGACTTAGCAAACAAGGAAATTTCGAAGCACTTCAGATGCTAGACGCCCAGCAGATAAAGCGAAAAATGACGTCAAAATTAGGCACCTTAAGGAGTGGCAGAGTTCAACGAGGGGAAAATAAAAAATGAGGAAGAGGAGGAGTTATTTTAATAAATATGTCCGATATTAGTCTATCGAGACGTTAGAACACCGACATGAACCGAACAGCAGCAGCCACTAATAGCTGCTTGTCGGGTAGTCGATTGGTCGGACGGTACTATCTCAGCCATGCACTCGATCGATGTGGATCTGTACTACAGGATAGACGGTTAACAAGAGTATTAGCGCTGAGCAGCTCACAAGAGAGTCAGCAAGGATATCCGTAGCTTTCAGTGAAGATATATACTCCACATATGACTTATAACTATACTTTTGATATCTAACTGTTTCTTATTTATTTATTTTTTGTTTCACGTTTGCAGTATTTTCCCCCGATTCCATGTCGTTCAGAATCTTGAAATCCTTTTTTTCTAAATTAAAACTACGCCCCAAAGTCTAATTATAATTAAAAATGCTTGTCCGTTACGACATGAAAACTTTGCAAATAATATTTCAAATCGAAATTAAAATTTCCAACATTTAACACCTACATAAGTCTTATTCAATATATTATATTGCTGTATTAATTATAGCATTCCAAATAAAACGATATTATTTGTTTCACAATCATGTCAAACAATACTGAAAATTTTCCGTTTTATACAGGTTCAAAGCTGGAAATTTTCTACGAACCTTTCAGAAGTGTTGTTTTCGTTGCCCACAGGTTCACTTCCCTTCTTTACCTTCTTGATTTGCCTGTTCCTTTTTATAATTGCTTTTTCTACCTTAACTTCTATCCTATAAGCTTTATGAATGAATTTTTCGTATTCTATATGAATTTTCGGTAAAAGTAGACACTCTTCCAGGAAATAATGGCAAAGAGAGTAGTTTTTCGTGCGTATACTTCTTACTAGCTTACATAA
This sequence comes from Stichodactyla helianthus, assembly GCA_015163945.2. Lineage (NCBI taxonomy): Eukaryota > Metazoa > Cnidaria > Anthozoa > Actiniaria > Stichodactylidae > Stichodactyla > Stichodactyla helianthus. Next base: position 28,938 of record WUAP02021123.1, on the reverse strand, counting down.
ATCCCAGACTAAAAACCTAGATGTCTTTATCTTTTCAAGCTGTTATTTTTTTTCTCTCTTTAAAAGAGAATGACTAAGTGGACGTAGGGTCAATTATTTTTTCATAAACTTGCTCATATATATCTTTTTGGTAGATGTTTCTACCAGATAAAGATAAATAATCATGATAAACTCCAATCATTGAAATAAGATTGGACGGCGTGTCTAATGTTGCGGATTCTTTGAAAAGTCTAGTTTTTCTAAGCCTCTAAATAGGACTTCAAGGTCATTAGGAAGCTGATTGGACTTTGGGGTTTACGAACTCTGAATCGTTATTGGCTGGCTTATGAAAGCCATAATATAGCTTTAATCTTAATACGTGACGTCACTCCTACGAAAAAGCGAGTTCCGTGTCCAAAATGAAAACCAGTTCTGCGAAGATTTTTCTCGTATTTTTTTATTTTGTTTTATTATTATTATTATTTTTATAGCAGGAACTTATACAGTTCTGATTGTTTCAGGTGAAGGATCTGATTTTTAACATTTTTGACTTTATTTTAGCGGATTTTTGTGAACAACATGTACAAACTTCAAAGTTCCATGATATCTCTTTCGGTAATTTGATAAAACAATATCAAAAAATGACCCAAAAAAGTCGTATGAAAATAAAATTGCATGGTGAAAGCTGCAAAAATACTTGAAATTATATGAAAAAAACTGTATTTGTTTGTGAGGAATATATTTAATAACGGTAATCTCTAGTGCGCTGAGATAATGCGATACTGACCCTTTGATATTCTGTAGTCAAAAAAAGATTATAGTCACGATAAAATAAAAGCACTGATGGAGTGGGTTTCGACATCTGCGTATAGATCTGATCAAAATAAGGACGAGTGATCATTAAACTTATATGACCGTCTGCCGTGAAGTTGTGCTACTCGTTGCCACAGGATAATATGGTCAAAGGTGCTTGATATTGTCCCGCATAACAAACATATCTTATCTTCTTTTAGAACATTAATCGGGAAAGAGATTCGTTCCGGACGCTACCTAGAGCCACTTTGCCACGCGGATGAATGCGTACGAATGTTATCTTCAAACGTGTTGACGCTCAATGCATACAGAAAGAGTTAAGATATATCTCAACACGAGAAGGAAAATAACTGGCAGATTTTTTCGAAGCGAACAAGTAATATTCGCCCGGTTAATGATAATTCTATGGTCGATATGAAATGCTTGACTTTTCAAATCCTCGCAGTTGACTAAAAAGAATACACTAAAAGGTAACTTTTGGTGAACAAAAAAATCGTTTTCTGTTCACCAAAAGTTAGTTTTCAGTATCTTCTTCTCAGTATCGGGCCCGTTGGAAACCTTGTCAAAAGTATAGGCAGTTAAGCGAGCTAGTTAGCCGTTTTGAAATTTTAAGTGTTTGCCAGTGCGACTAAAACTGGATTTGAGCGCCTGAAAATTAATAAACAAGATCTTTAATGAATCCCACAGCGTCGCACCCCAAGCTAGGCCTTCGGCATTTGAACTTGAAGCAGCGGGACTTCAATAGGTTTTATAATTCAACATTTCAATGAGGCTAGAATCAACAAAGCTGTGCGAGCATTATTTAACTAAGCACGTAGTTTAGTTTCAAAGTACTTATTAAACACTTCCAAGATAACCAGGTGTTCTGGTTCCGCTTGACCGGGGGGACTGAGTCAATCCGAATAATGATTTGTTTATTCGCTAGTCGATATTTCTTCCTTCTGAATTTTCGCTTTGATTCAACGACGCGCGTTTTGTGTGTGTGTGTGGGGGTGGGGGGTACATTTTTAGCCTGAAGTTTTGCATTTGACAACAACGCATCACGCAGCTGTACGTTGGACCACTTGGGAGTCAAAGTTACTTTGAGCGCCTTTCTTTCATTAGATTTTCTGAAGATGTCAGCGGGAGTAAATTTGTTACATGTTACGAGAGTTAGCGACTAATAGAAACGTGCGCAATTCAAACAACCTTTGATTTGAAAACCTTTTTCACTAAGATATTAAATCTGGCACACAGCCGACAATGGTGTGCCGCTCATATAAAATTGGTTCTATGGAAAAACATTTAGAAATATTCGTCCTTATATTACGAAAAATGATGCATTACTCTCGAAAGCAAACAACCTGTGTTGCTGTTTTTGAAGAAGTGTAGGTCTGTTGATCTTTTAAGTTGTGGTATATGCATATCTCTGGGTCCGATTTCTTTAGAAAATCAGCTAAAACAAAATGGCTGGCTATTCATTGTTTTCGTCTGAATTCGATCACAACGGGAGTTGGGGCTATGGCCAAAATCTATACGACATAGCAAGAGTACGGCTACAGATTTGCAGCTAGTATCGTTTCAAACTCGTACAAAATCCGCTCTAAAAGGCGGGAAAAGTACAGTCCTGGGCCACATTCACAGCGCGTTTGCAAGAGCTTAGTTAGTGTGACGTCACTCGTTTGATATGGAAAACAAACTTCCGGGTCCAAAATGAAAAGCAGTTCTGCGTAGATTTTCTTAACCTTTTTCTTCATGGCAGAAATCGCTGGACAGAATACTTAATATTACTGGGGAGTGGGGGGGGGGGGGGGGAAAAAAATTGTAGTGTCCTTAATCTGTTAATCGCCCAGAAAAAATGCTCCGATATTTTTAACCAGGGCGGTAATCCATTAGCCTCAAACTTTCAGTGCTAACTCAATGTGGTTTTAAACTATTCGAACAGTATTTTCCACTAATGAAATTTTCACTTAAAGTGTTATTTCGTAACCAGACAGTGTCGTGTGATTTAATGTAATTACTAATAATCCTTAAGTTTTAAGTCGCCATATGGAAAAGAGAGTTATTTTTGGATGTCTTGAGGGAACAATTTCCAATTAAACAAGAAGTAAAATATTCGAACTTGACTAAAATTAATAGAAACTAATTATAATTATAATTTTTTAAAACTAAACAGAAAACTAACAAGATTTTTTCCCCTTAAGGAAGACTTCAAAATTTCGAATTCGAATATTAAACTTTAAAGCCAATCGTTTCTGTTGCTTTTCGAGTGCTCTACATCTCTCAGAAAGTTTATCTCAGTACAGATACATAAGCGATCGTTTTATATTGCTTTTATAAAAATATTTTTCGCTGATATAAACACGGTAGCCAGCCAATCAGCGCGCGCGTTTAAATATCTCAAATATTCTATAAGATTAAATAGTGGCTAAAAAGACCGTTTTACTATAGTAACCTGGGTTTATTGCCTGTCTGGAAGTTCCAAAAGCAGCACGAAGGAAACTCCTGAACTCTAAATCTTTTGATATCAATATTTTAACAATATTTATGAAAAACAATTTGTTTTTATGGGTAGTTTACGAAAAAGCCCCCTGGATCTGGTTTATTGGCTTTGAAAATTAAATTTCCTCATTTTTGCAGAAAGCACTTGCTATTGTCAATGACAGACAGCTCTTTGCCGGGGTTGTTAGAGGTCGGTAAAAATGGAAAACAAGTCGCAAGACTATCTATCAAACTTTATCAAAACAGAACCAAAATGAAAAGACCTTGGATTAGCAATGATAAATAAATAGTAATTATTACTAAAATATCAGTGGAAATATTATAGCGTATTATGAAAACACTGAGCCAATTTGGTTTTTATTATGAAACTTCTATAAAGCCGAATTCAAAGAAAGTTTTGGAATAGAATTTCCCAGTGCCGAATTCAGAACTGCGAAACATATGTTAAGAAAGAAGAGCCGGATACATACGGTGATTAATATTAGAAATCTTTTTTGTAGCAACTAATAGCTGTTACTTTGTTTTCAACACAAAAAGCTCCTTGCATGTAGAAACTACAAAAGTGACTTTTACTCCGATTTGAGGCTTTCCATGCAAATTTAATTTAAAGCCAAGAAGTAAACAACAATTGAAAGAGGAAATATCTTTGAAGAGAAAATCTAAACCCTCACATATGATTAAGATTATTATTATGGGAAATAACATTCGATTCTAACTTGACTATAGAAGCTCAAATGACTTAAAACGGAATCAGTGCTGCAGGCTGTGTAAATTAATTTGAGCACTTAACTCGAGAAAAACTAAGCTGCATTTCAAGAGCGTTTTATCGCAGGTGGTGGTGACGACTAAACTACTTCTTGTAGTATCTAAGAATTTGAGTAAAACGAGTTTCATAAATTCCAGTTACTAATCTTAACAGAACATTTTACACAACTTAGCTTAGTTTAATGTTAAAACTACCTTAACTAGAAAGAAAGAAATTTTGCTGTACGCCACTTTAAGGAAATATTGTGTAAACCATATTGTCTCTCTTTTTCTGAACTGATTTAGAGAATTTTTTAGTGTCTTCTTACCTGGAGAATTCCTTGAAACCGAGTTGAAATCTCGAATAAAGAACTGTTTCTTATAAGCACACACTCTTACAGTATTAGATAAAAAAAAAAAAAAGGAATAATCACACGATATTATCTATAATATTAATTCAAGTAATAGAATTAAAGTCTTTAGAATTAAAGAGTTTGCTTAAAAGATGAGCACTAAAAATTGAATAAAAGCCTTGAGTCGTACTTTACCGTTGAATGGAACACCAAAAACCGTTAGGTGGTTTTCTTGATATCTGATATGCCCGCTTATCTCTTCTTGTCTTTACAAAGTTATATCCTGTGTTTTAATTCTCTCTTTTATTAATATATATTTCTTGTTTTATTTATAATTTACAATGCGCCAAAAAAGTGATAGCTTTGCAGCCCCCTAGCGAAACTTTATGGAAAATTCCACTTTTTTAAGGTGACTGGCTACTACTTAATAAAGAATAGCAACATTTTTAACGAAAATTTAATGCTGATTTTAAATATGAACAGAAAAAAAGGTGTCCTGAACTAGTTTTTGAGATAATAAAGCTTGAATGAATGGGTGTTTATAAGTTTCTGAAGCAAAAAATCTCGTTAGCGGAAGTGAGTAGGAAAAAAAAAAATAATAATAAATAAAGCTCAAAAGATAAGATGTAGGAAGGCTATGTATTGATTGCGCAAATGTTAACTGGTAGATAATTCTACATGACATAAATAAATTTAATATAAATATAATGAAAGTTCCTGTATCTCCATACTTCATTCGACCATTGCTCTGAAAAAGTCTCATCAAGTCGAACAGAAATTCGTACAAATATTCAAAATTTGATGACATAGATTTTTAGGAGCTTTTTAAAATAAGCATATAAAAAGCATGGGGTTTCGTGCAAAATTTGAAGGTTTTGCCCTCTTGAAGTACAAAACTCAAGAGCGGATACAGGGGAGGGGAACAGGGAGTGCGCACCCCCCTGAGATGAGCGATTTACAGTGGCTTTGTTCTCTTCTTTTTGGTGCTCGAGTCCTGAACGTAAATGGTGCACCCCCCTCCCTGAAAAAATCCTACGAGTGCACTGAAAACTTGTATGGTTTCTTCAATCTTCTTCAGTAAAATTTCGGTTACTCTGCAGTTATGCTCACGCATGCTTGTGGGCTCGGAACCTCGAACCATCCCCTTGTATACCTCTAGAATTATAGAGTAATTTTCCTCAGACCGTGAAATAGTTACTGGTAGTTATTGTATAATAGTTAAATACACTCAAAAGAAAACAATGGAATTAGTGTCTACTAACCTCTATTAGACTAGTAACTATTTCACGGCCCGAAGAAAATCACTCTAGCCCACCCTCCCGCTACCCTAGCCCCTTGAGAAGGCTATCATTATTCAATAGGCCTTTCTCACACGGCAGCCATACTTATTCCTATGAGAATAAAACTATTTCTGCCCGACTAAACTCGTCGTGAATTGTTTGAATGCGAGACTTGCCGGGTGTCATATACTGTTTCAGTCAATGTGGCCGTCGCGTGAGAAATAGAGGTTATGAAATGACGAGTAAAAATGCACAGCCTATTAAGTCACTTTCTGTGTAATAAATTGTTTATTATACGACAAATATCGTCGCAAAAGAATGCAGTGAAATAGACATTTTATTTACCGATTCGAAAACCGTGTAATAACGCACGATATTTGCACTCGTTTTGGGTTTATTTGCACTCGAAAACACGCGATCGTATAATAAGGTCTATATCATCCCCTTGTACACCATTAAAATTTAATCATCACCCCGTTTTCCCCCTCTCCACTCTAAAACCGAAACGCGAAAACGCGAAAACGCGCCAGACACCAGAAAGGCCTGAAGAAGAAAATGTGTTGGATCTAGGAAACGAGTTTTTATTTAGATCTCAATAAACACAACTAAAAAATTATCTTAGTAAAATATTAACTAGCAACGATTTCTAAAATGAAAGTCAAGAAATGCAGAAAATACATTGGAACATCTGGTGGATAACTTGTAAAAATACTCCACGCAAGCTAGGAAACTGCTTTTCTATTTTACAAGCAAGGCATTATGGATACACCAAATTGAAAAAACATTGTCGGGTTCAAAAGGTTCAATCATAGAAGGTAAGACCGAAAGGGGTTATGGGTAAGTATTTTGTAAGGCCCATATAATTGGTTATTGTTGCAACTCACGGACATTGTTTCGAATAGACCATTTTACAGTTCTCTTTGCTCAACTGCAGCCTCGATAGCGCGTAATTTATTCTTTAAAAATTGACTACAGCCTGTGAAATTCTTGAGTGCTTCAATTGTTCATCAATGTGAAATGCCTTGAATTATAACGGGCTGTAGTCAAATTCTAAAGAATAAATTACAAGGCCAAAAACAGAAACGAGGCTGGAGTTGACCCGAAGAGAACTGTAAAATGGTCTATTCTTGAAGAAAGCAATATTCGAGAATTATAGCAATGCTGAACGTTTATTATGAGCCTCATGGACTATTTACCCAGAATCCTCCTCGGTCTTAACTTCGATGATTTAACCCTTTGAACCCGACAATGTTTATTCAATTTGGTGTTATATGCCGTTTGTCCATCAGTGATCACCCATCTGTCGGTATGGCAAGGGCTACCACTGCTGTAGGTGTTGCTTGCCATTATAACAGGATTCCAGTTTATTTACTGGATTTACCAAGCATGTGAGCTGGACTGACTCTTCTAGGTTTTTATACTTGTAACGATTTTACTTTGACCCATGCTAATGCAGTGTTCGAAGGTATGTATTAATGAGGTGGTTTTTAGTAGGGTCGATCTCGTCTGTCTTGTCGAGCCCCTTGTCTACAATAAACCAAACAAGGTTTAACAGTTAGGTGTGGTATATAGATTTACCCAAACAACAGCCCCGCCAATCAGGGCGTCACAGTTTTCCTAGAGGGGGTGTTGCACCAGGCAATTTCTCGCAATTTTGTTGCGCGACAAGTTGCATGAAACATTGTCTAGTGTAACGTACCAAAAGTGCCTCTCTGAGCTTTACTTCTAGCAACGGTTGCGGCAACAAAATTGCGAGACACTTTTGGTATGTTACACTAGGCAAAAGCTTTCGATTTAGTTTCGCCTTGTTTTCATTTCGGATACCGGTATCGTTTTCCTGATCATACAAAGATATGTATAAGTAATACAAGATATTATGTTTTTGATATTGTACGAGTTAGTGGAACCAACAGATTCGGGAGGAATGACTGCTGGACTATGAAAACTCGGTTCGTCTGGGGTCATGTTGGGGTGTGTGCGGCGACTAGTGTCACGTGCAGAACGCACAGACAGTAAAGTCACGCGAGAGAGACAGTCAGCTCTGTACACTCTCCCTTGACCCATATGCGCGAACAAAGGAAAAGACGACATCATAGTTATGAAGACAGAATAATGCCAAATGAAGGATATTTCGACATGACGTGTTCAGAGTGGATTCGTACGAGTGGGAAACTATAGGGCAAATTCATAGCCCTACTGTAGCAGTACCGTACTTTAACATAACCGTAGGTACGCGTACAGTAACACTATGCCTTATAGACTGTAGTAAAGCAGCGTAGAGCAGATTTCGTACGACTGTGAAGAGCTCGCGGCACGAACACGGTCGTAACACGGTCAAGGCACGTCAAAATTCTACAGAACATCATGGTCGCGGCAAGGCACGCTACGGCACCGATCGTACCGCAAGCTTTTCACAGAACGGTATACCAAATCTGCTCTATACATACTCTGTACATACTGTAAGTCAGTATTATACGTTTTCCATTCATACAGAATCCGCTCTATATCTTTTTGAATCTGAACACGAAAAAAGGATTTTTTTTACCTGTCATATCCTCCTCGTCCTCCTCCACCACCGCGTCCTCCTCCTCTTCCTCCGCCGCCGTATCCACCGCCACCACGGCCTCCGCCTCGTCCACCACCACCACCACGTGGGCGTCCTCCACCATAACCTCCTGAGCCACCGCCTTAAAACAAAAAGTGCATTAATGACAAAGAAATATATTAAGAAAAAGTAGTATATTTTACTAAGGCTAGGACAAACGTTGCGACTTGCTTGCAACGGGGAAATCGCTCCGTGTGTCCACCTGTGCAACTGTTCAGCGCGACGTCGCCGGTGACGCCTCAGAAGTAGAAATGTCCTACTTTTGCGATATCGTGCGTAACAGTTTGGACTGTGGACACACGGAGTGATTTCCCTGTTGCAAGCAACGTCGCTTCGTGTTTTCGAGCCTCTGGAGAGAAGAACCATCAAGTCAAAGGTAGGGATCTTCAGTCACATTTTCTACTTCTTAGAGCGTGTTTATGGGAGGGGGGATGGTGGGGGCGGTAGTCAAATCTAAGTTTTGAAAGTGCAAATAGCTTCATCCTACTTTTGTGGGGTCATCACTGATATAGACTGAAGGCAGGAAGCTCACTCCCCACCCAACCCAACAATGGATGTTTGTGAGTTGGACGGTGACGTGCTTTTGTCTTGTCCTCCTGCGGTTCCTTGAAACCCGTAGTAAAACAGAGTTGAGGCGGAGTGGAGAAAAGTATCCACTCTTAAAATTCCTTTAAGATGGGCTTATTTTTTTCTTTAAGCCATTTACAAAGTAGTCTGTTAAAAATTTTTGTTCCAACACACCTCCAGCTTCTGCAGGTCTTGCTTCATGGCAGCGATTGCAAGAATCTCTTCTGGCAAAGTTCATATTGCCGCAACTGTGGCAAAGAGAGAAAATAACACAGATTTTGTATGACTGTGAAAAGCTTGTGGCACGAACACGATTGTGACATTGTCAAGGCATAGTGAGACACATCAAAATTCTAGAAAACATGGCAAGGCACACTTATGGCACCAAACGTGCCGCGAGCTTTTCAGTGTAATACAAAATCTACTCTGAGATCTAAAGGTCTACAAGTGACATCCTTTGCGCAATGGAAAACAGAGAAAACGAGTTTGTGTATGTAGATGAAAAGTACATAACTAGAGGAACTTACGATGGACAATCCCAGTCTCCAGATCTTCCATCTCCACCACCACCACCACCACCACCACCACCACCACGGCCACCACGCCCTCCACCACCACCGTAACCGCGATCACCACCACCTCGTCCTCCACCTCTTCCAAAACCTAAGGATAAATAAATGAAAAAAAGTTAGGTGAACATTATGTTGAGTTTTGAGTCTGATCATCTTAGAATAAGGTCTTAAGAAAGGCTGTTGATGTTGGCTGACTTCTTGACACCCCAAGCAAACGTTATCTTCAGAGTCAAGTGTGTATTATGGGTACTTTATGTTGATTTTAACCTCAACATTCTCAGCATTTTATTAATTGTTTTACCTCCTCCTCCTCTGCCTCCTTTCTGAAAGAACTTTGGAGTCCTGGCTTCTGCTAATTCAACTTTGATGTTCTGTCCCATGAAATCTTTGCCTAAAAGAACAAAAACCATGAGCAAAAGAAAAGGTATGCAATATTAATATTACTTTGAAGATTAATTAGCGGTGACAAAAAATGGCTAATAAACTTATGGATACACCAGAATTATTCCCCCCCCCCCCAAAAAAAAAGAAAAAGAAAAAAGAAAGAAAATTGAACACGTTTTTGAGTGGATGCCAAGACAATTCCTAGTAAGGGACTCATATATTAGCAGGGGAGGAGTGGAGAAAGGGGGAGCAGCATCATTTTTGAGCCTTCACAAAGGGTGGTTCATCTGAAAACAGACAAATGGAAGAGGGAGGATCACATAAAATTATGCCAAGTCAGAATCACATTGAGTATTAAATGCTTGAAAAAGGTGGCACGAAATCTTCCTTCAAACCCACACGGAGGGTCATGATATTTTATTCCCATTTCTAAGGGTCATACTAAACTGACAGTATCTTTCACAGCCACATGAAACTTACCATTAAACCATTCAATAGCTGCATTAGCAGTGGGTGGATCATCATACGTAATGGTACACTCTCCCTTTTTTCAGAAAACAATAAATACTTTAGAAAAATATAAAAAAATATGAAGCTAGAGTTACGCTTTACTACAATTTGAGTGACTTTTATGCTTGAAATAGCCTTGTGTGTGCAACCATTACTCTACAACATGTGCAAGTTACTGGCCTTTTCTTGGATAAGGACATTAAACTGTAAGCCCTGTCTCCCACCCCTTACTTAACTTGTATATGGGGGACATTAAGGAACCTGTTGAATGATTCATATAAGAGTAGGGGATTGTCTCCAAGTTCACCAGCCTATTCCAATTTAGAGTCATAATCTACTAATATACTGATTACCCACTCATGACTGCAAGCTGCATGGCTGCCAACGGTGCCTTAATATGACTGAAATCTTACCTTAGAGACTCCATCTGGTGTTTTGTAAATCCATATCTTTGGTCTGTTGTTTTTCTTGTCAAACTTAAAACAAGACACAAATATTTGTGATTCACCCCAAATTTGCTCAGTTTTGTAGCACAGATGTGTGGTAACCAGTCTTTTCGATCCATAGATGTAGTAATCTTTTAAATCATCAAAATAAATCAATACCTTAATAATTCCAATAGACCCAAATAAACTCTTGAGGTCTTCTTCAGTGGCATTCTTGTTCACATTGGAGACAAAGATGGTATCCTGAGAGTACTGTTTCTCTGGGAAAATAAGTAAACAAATAAATGATCACCTCACAGATTGTTATCACTCAAAATTTTAAGAACCTTTCATGTGGAATGGCTATATTGCCTTTGGCTCAAATCTTTACATCCCAAATAAAACAGGTCAATATATAACAAGCATATTCCACTTACCTTGAGTACCACCACTGTTTGCCCCACCTTAAACATCAAAAATAACCACAAGTTTTTAAAAAATGTCTAAAATTTACACTAGTAAAAGTTACTTTGATGAACCCTTATGCTTAGACTCCATCATATCAATGGTATTTCCCAAGGCTAGTTGGAAATCAAACTATGTTATCCCTCACATAACAAAGTACTGAAAATTATACCACATCATCAATAACCATGACATAAACCATTAAATATCATAATTAATTTAGAAAAGCAAAACTAATAAGAACGATTCTGCACAAAAACATGTATACCAAAAATAATTAGGATATATACAAGCAATTGGGAACACATTAATATTTACACCAGAAATTTGTATAGGTACAACACATATCCTCATGTCTAAAATGAACAGTTCCATACACCATTTCACTTGTCAAAAACAAAGCATTCAATAGACCTCTTTACTTTGGATGTCACATTTTCCCATTTTGGATTATGTGTCATTCCCTTGGGTATTATTTCTTTGTTTCTCAAAAATGCTTGAGAAGAAAAATATGCATGAACCTCAAACAAAGAATCTTATAGTGAACTCCCTCCAAGGCGGACACCTTTGGGACCAGCTCTTAGTGTCTGCCTTAGAGGGAGTTTCATTACAGAGAATATACTGTATGGCAATTCAGCCGGGACCAGGCAAAGGTGTCTGCCTTACAGGGGTGTCCGCATTGAGAGAGTTCACTGTATTCCCAAGAAAGAATGAAGAAAAAAATAACATTAAGTCCTTGATGGGAATCAAACCTCACATCTTTGGTTTACTAGTCCAATGTGTTAACTACACTACAAGGACCAACCACACTGGAAACGCAGCCAGACAATGTAATGTATGTGAACTAGTAAACTGGACTAGTAAACCAAAGATGTGGGGTTCGATTCCCATCAAGGGCTTAATGTTATTTTTCTCTTCAATCTTTCTATATATATATATATACACACACCTATTTCAAAAATCGTTGTCACAGCCGAAGCAACAGCCAACACTCCAAGACTGCAAAGGATTTTGGTAATTTTACTCACAAATCATGTTTACAGTACTAGTATTTTCCAAAATATTCAGTTTAATACCTGAAATACCACTGCAGCTTGCCAGAAATATATATCACATCACACGTGCAACCAAAACATACTCTAGATGAATTAATTTTGAGAAAAATTACTGAAATCCTTTGCAGTCTTAGAGTGTTGACTGTTGCCCTCAGCTGCCACAATGATTTTTGAAATAGGTCTATACACACTGAACACATTCACTTTACTGTATTGATGGTTTCAACCATTCCAAAGAGGATCAAAAGGCAAAAGAATGGTGGCCATGCTGGTGGTCAAACAAAAGGACTTAATGAGAAGTCTTTTGTTACAATCTACCATATGACGTAACGTGAAAACGAAGAATTCCCAAGAGAATGAATGTGGTCTGAAATGGGAAAACATTACACCCAAGTAAAAAGATCTATTGCTGATACAACATACAGATTTGTATAATCCTTTGAGACTACCTTGTGGACTTTTTTGCAAAAAGGGGGTGACCTGTTTTACTTCCTGGATCTGCCCACCCCTGACAGTTTTCTTGTTATTCATCAGGATGTACACTGCATTTCTGATACATCCCAATGGATATGTTTTTTGAGAGATGTATTTAGATATTGCCCCTATTTACATCTGTCAAACTTGTAAAGCCTGGTTCACACTAGCATCATAATCGTAATCTTAAGCAACGTACGCAGACTCAGTAGCGTATTTATCACTGAGGTGTGAAAAAAGACAAGCACTGTTAATGAGCAGTACGCTACTGAGTCTGCGTATGTTGCTTACGATTATGATTACGACACTAGTGTAAACCAGGCTTAAGGAGCCTTACAAACTAAACACATCCAAAGCATGATTGCCGAAGCTCATCTCAACACAAGGCCACTTATCTAGCAGTGTGGTGATAAAGCATTGGTTATAGTCATCCCTGCCCTATTGAAAATTTGCTGGGTGAAGATTAACCTCACTAAACTCAAGTTATTTGATAAAGAGCTTCTCAAACTCATGAATAATTAATTAGAAAACAAGGTAAATCACTACCATGAAGGAGGTTTGAATATATGATCTTAATAACTTAAAATTTTGTCAACTTTCACTTGATATTCTCATAGAATTATTCATGGTTTGAGAAGCTAGATCAAAAACTTGAAAGAGTATTTCATCCTCTATCCAAACACCTAAGTCAATTAAAAACTCAGCTGTGCCTCATTTTTTCAACCCACTTCTCAGCGTTTGGATATACTTATTTCAATTAAGTTTGTCACTTTAATACCTAGAAAGCTGAGACCGACAAGAGTTATGGGTAGATACATTTTATATGTTTCTACCATATTTTTATAATTATTTTAATGGATTTGAAATCTTTTGCCAGTCAGTTTCACCTCATGTGACCATTCGAAAAGTTAAATTTGTGTCAAGTGACATTACTTGTTAATTAAGTATATTTCCCATGATCCTCCATGGTCCCAGCTTTGTAGGTTTTTGGTGACTAACTTTCTTGAAATAAGTATATCCAGTGAAACACTCTTTCCCATGTTTGATCTAATACATGAAACACAGATAATATATAACCGATGGCTTTCTGGCAAAAATTCAATAGAAACTATCCCAATGACATTATCAGCTAGAACCCAAGAACCCAATAATAGAGTACCAAAGTGATGACATCACAAATATTTTTTTTGATTTCTGATCAAATGAACAAAAAGTGCTGGTAGAATTACAATATAGTGTGAAATTTTGGAGAGAGAGTCTGTGAGTATAGCTAGTTTAGGTTGGATCCAGTGCCAAAGAGAAGATGTATGGACACATTTTGAGCTTAAATTTGGATATCTTCATGTCTAAAGCTCATAGCAACCTTAAATCTCTTAGGCATGTAGGCTATGGTGTGTTGTTTTCAGTTAATACTGTTATAAACACAATTGTAAAATCTGAATTCTGATGATGTCACACTTTGGTACTCTTTAAAATATGTGTAATTCAAATCCCCAATTTATCCCAATCTAGGTATTTCACTTTACAAAATATTAACAGTAACATCAAAGCATTGTATACATAAAACTCCAGGTCAGTACCCTCAAGACTGTCAGTATCACGGCAAACCATTTAAACCTTTTTGTTTCAAACCATGGCATTTTTAAACCTTTAACCATTTGGTAAATCAAAAGTACACCTTCAAACTCATGAGGTATAGTAAGTACATCTTTAATACCTTGTTTTTCTACCTTTTTTTTTTCATTTTTCTACCCTTTTATCAACTGAATAACCATTTTCTGTTTCAAGTAATAGTTTTGAACCCTTTTCAAACACATCTTTTTGGTATCACGTCAGACAATAACCTTTGATTGGAACCACAAGATCATTTTTATACAGAACAGAAATAAAGTAATGCAATATATACAGTGCCGGTACTATTAACATTAAAGTAACTGATAACCAATGATGACCCCCAGCTTGAAAGATGACCAGAGCCTGTGAATACTCATTGAAATCAAAGTGTCTCACCATCTTTGATACACCAGACTTACCATAACCTGAACCGTTTGAGTATCCACCACCCCGATCTTGTCTTCCACCACCACGGCCACTGTTGACCAATATCTCATTTAGGAATACAATATTGTGTGCTTGCAATCAATCTTGCTTGATGCAGGCAGGGTTATAAGTGCAAGCATAGTAATGGGATAATAACTGGGTGCAGGGGGATTTACCAAGTTTTATTAATTGTAGGGGCCAGTAATAATAACATTGACAATATAATACAGTTTACATGCATAAAAGTGCTGAAATTGACCTTTCAGCTATACTTGTGATAGCTTTCATCAGAATGATAATAACAATTGTATACAACCACAATGATTATCCACTATGGGGATCTCAGAGAAAAAATTCAATAAGCTAATAATTAATAAGTTAAAGAGGGTGGTAAATAAGTGGAATGCATAAGCCATATGTGTCGGAAACAATTAATATGAGAGCATGGTTCATACAACTTTGTCGAGGAAAATCTTAAGGACTTTTCAAGGGCAAATGCTAAATTTTCAAGGACAGCAACACAGATTATCTCCATCTTAAGCAGTGTTTCTGTTCGATTTTGTGTTACCATTACATGTCAGCAATACTTAAGGGCTTGTTTTGAGATGTAAAGATTGATTAACTGGCTGCTAATTCACAAGAAACAAAGATAACGAAAGGCACCCCAAATTATTTTTGCAACATGAAAACGAGGTTATCAGTGCCATTGGATTTATGGATAAAAATTCACCGAAAAAAACTGAAAACTAAACTTCTGTATAAAACCTTTGTCAGAACAATTGTAAAATTTGTCAAATCCATAAAATCCAAGGACTATTTCTATTTTTTCAAGGACTATTTCCCAATATTCAAGGACTTTTCAAGGAAAAATTGAATTCAAGGACTTTTCAAGACAAATGACAAAATTCAAGGACTTTTCAAGGCTGTACGAACCATGTGAGAGGCTGACCCTTCCAACCAAGGAAATGTGTGGTTCAGTGAAGCATTAATAATCCATTATTTATCAAAATAAATATGGTTACACTACAGTGATGTTAATGTTTTAGTACTCTCTCGTGTTGAATTTCAAGATGGAAGTATGGATATTTTCTGTAAATACACATCCCAAATGAGGATCAGATGAAACACCTTGAACATCAAACTTCAACAATTTTATGATCAAATAAATGCTTTTTTCAAAAAAATAAAAAAATAAACTTTTGTCATTTATGAAGACTTTATCCCCTTTACATTATTTACCACAAGAGTGAGCACATCTGACTCAAATATATATATATTTTCAGACCCTTGATTGTAGTGAACATTATTAAGACAGTTTCCTGTGCTGCAACTCCATGAACTGCTGACAATTACATGTTCAGAAAGGGCATGATATAAAATTTAAGTTTGGGTTTTCAAGTACAACAATAACCAAGAGACCATTAATTTTTTACAGTGTAACAACTCTGAATTTTATATTCAATAAACCTTGTAATAACATAACCTTTGTGTTTTAACCTTTTAAACAGATTTACTTTGCAGTTTTAGACCACTTAGATTTTTTGTTTTTTTGTTTTTTGAGACAGGCTTTGTAAAGTTTAACCATCAACAAGCATTGAAATGAACCCAAGATTACCACAAATTCATTATTAAAAAAATGAAAATTGTACATACCCTCTATATCCTCCGCCACCTCCTCCACCATAGCCACCACTGCCACCACCACCACCACCACCACCACCAGAATATCGTGATTCAGAACTATAACCACCACTGTTACCACCTCCAGAACCACCCTGGTACCCTCCTCCACCACCACCTGCAGACGAATACCCGTAACCTGCCTGGGAAGACTGTTGGTAATCTGATGATGGAGTTTGGTAGTAGCTTGATTGGGATTCCTGTTGATAGGCAGTACCAGTTGACACAGTAGGAGCAGATGAGTATCCCCCTGACTGATAACCACCACTACTGCTGCCACCACTACCTTGGTAGCCACCATATGATGAGGTATCAGAGGTACCACTGGACGAATATGTATTCTGTGAGGATTGATAACCTGTGGCTTGTGCTCCTCCATAACCAGACTGGTAACCCTGTGTACCTTGCTGATATCCTTGGCCATAACTCTGGGCAGAGTATCTGTCAAAATAATTTGAATTAATATACAAGATATTTAAGATAAATAAATTATCTTAAACTTATGATAAGAAACTGTAGCTAAGTTGTGCACTGCCTATCACTAGCTTAGATTTTTAGTTTGATTTTGAAGAATAACACTACACTTTTCATTTTCAAAGACATGTTTCAACAGAACCTCTGTCATTGTCAGTTACAAAATGGTTGAATGATAATGAGTTATGTAACTTATTTTGTATCATATTGGCATAGGAACCTAAATATGGTAGTTTAATAAAAATGTGTAGGTGACTCAGACAGTGTATCAGAAGAAAGTACATTGCTATTGACCTTGTTGATATAATGCTTGACTATTTTGTCAATGAAACCAGGGGAAAAACAAATTTTCTGTAAAATGGTGGCTACATTTTGTAAATCTTCATGTAGAGCAAACCATGTGTTGTTGATTTTGTAAGCTCGACCTATCAAGGTTCTTATTAACCCAACTTTGTATGTGTAAAACTAAAGTAATTGGTTAGGAGACCCGTAAAAGTTTTTTTATGATATACCCTGGTGATGGGTCCAAGGAGTTGTTACTTGTTTGTAGTTTGCCTAATCCCCCTCTTGGGCTTAACATTGATATATGCATTAATCTAAAATTAACAGTATTTATTTAAAAGTATTTCAGTACAAATCTGAGCAAATCTTACCCTCCTGTAGAAGCTGAAGCTGCTCCATAACCACCACCACCTCTCTGGCCATACCCTGAGGAATCTATGCCAGCAAACACAGTCAATCAACACTGTATTAACATTTAATATATATTATTTAGTATATAACTTATGTTATACCAATGTATTGCTTATCACTGCTTAACTATCAAAACAAAACACTTTTGATTTATTAAACAGATTTACTTGTTTTATTCATAATTTATATGAAATTCTAGATGACTTCAAAACTGCCATTTTGTGTTCTGACTGATGACAGTCGCTGAATAATTTGATGTTTCTATCTCATTTAGTAGAGTTTTCATTCTCTAACTGCCCAAACTTATCATAGATATTGACTTAGTCAAATAAGAGCATTAAAACAATCGAAAATAATCCTGAAATATAACTTTTCATTCAAATCATTGGAGAATGAAGGCTTGGGCAACATGGCGTCCCTACTGCGCACACTGCTGGCTTATTTCGAAAGAAAATATCCCTACTTTTCCCAAAATACTTACAGTTTTGATCACTCATGGTTTTCGGAATGTGGTATGTTCACTGTACTACGGATAGCTGGTAGATTTTGCTTGTTTTCTGGTTCAAAATTGCGACAAAAGTAAGACGCCTCACTTTTTCTGTCACCAAGCAGATGGTCAAGACCTCGAGGGAGATAGCCTCGTTTTGATGCTCCACACAGGAAGCCCAAATATACCTATATCAACACTCCTAGTTCTTTAGAATCTCCACAAGAGGGGGGTTTTTTGTTTTCAAAAACAAAGACAAAATCTTTTTACTACACAAAATATATCAATAGTGTAGGAACCTAAAAATTTGTTCCAGCTACTTCATAAAGCAGATAGTTGCGGGTAAATATTGATGCGTTCAGGGGTAAATAATGTAAATCACATTCATCCCTAAAATATTTTACTCTGCCAGCTTGCTTTCCGTTTCAGTGACTGACTGATGAAAGGAAATTGTGTTTGGGAAACAAGAGATTTAGGCGGGAATTTGCATATTTTGTTGGTAAGATATTTTGGATTTTATTTTTGTGAGTGTAAAATAAAAAGCATTGATCAAGACTTTTGTTTCATGTTGCGGCTCTGAAAAGAGCCATTTTTTGTGATAAAAAGGTGAGGAACCTAAGCTCTCTCGCCGCGGATTCTTCTGGCAAGCTGAATGTCCTTTGGCATGATGGTGACTCTCTTGGCATGAATGGCGCACAAGTTTGTGTCCTCGAACAGGCCAACCAAATAAGCTTCGCTAGCTTCTTGAAGTGCCATCACAGCTGAGCTCTGGAAGCGAAGGTCTGTCTTGAAGTCCTGAGCGATCTCACGTACAAGACGTTGGAAAGGGAGCTTGCGGATCAACAGCTCAGTAGACTTCTGATAACGACGAATCTCACGAAGAGCGACGGTACCGGGCCTGTAACGATGAGGTTTCTTTACTCCGCCTGTAGCTGGGGCACTTTTTCGTGCTGCCTTTGTGGCGAGTTGTTTACGGGGAGCTTTTCCTCCGGTAGATTTTCGCGCGGTTTGCTTTGTACGAGCCATTCTATTTATTTTTCACAACCTAATAAAGCTTTGTTCTAGAATGAGATTCAAAGTTTGGCGCTCAAAGAGTTTATATAGGGACCTAAGCCCATTCTGATTGGGTTAAAATGCCAAGTAATCTTATTGGCTAAAAATATTTACAAACGCTTTTCATTGGCTGCCTCTGTTCGAGCTCTGATCCACTTTTTTTACGATGGTCATTCATTTTTTGTAGCTCAAATCAATACATGAACAAAAATCATCCTTAAAACTAACGAAATATTTCATTTTTCTATATTAGACCTAAAGTATTCTTTAAAAGGAACAATTCAAAGGTGTTTTCTTAAAATATTTACCTTTCAGAGTCGAGAATTTTTGAAGGTGAAAATGGGTGATTCAAAGAAGTTCACCAAAAATGGATCAAAAGAGGCAGTTTTATGCAAAACTGTTGTAGCTTTTCAACCAATCAGAATTCGTCATAAATTCCCCATTTTCCTAAGAGGTAAGTAGGTCACCATTTTATAGGAATCAAACGCCCAATTCTGTAGGTCACTTCAAATTTAAAACTTTTGTAGTAATACGTCAAGCAAAAATGTCTGGCCGTGGTAAAGGAGGAAAAGGTTTAGGAAAAGGAGGCGCCAAGCGTCATCGCAAGATTCTCCGTGACAACATCCAGGGAATAACCAAGCCCGCCATCCGTCGTCTTGCTCGTCGTGGTGGAGTTAAAAGAATCTCTGGTTTGATCTACGAAGAGACCCGTGGTGTCCTCAAGGTTTTCCTCGAGAATGTCATCCGAGATGCTGTTACCTACACCGAGCACGCCAAGAGAAAGACCGTCACTGCTATGGATGTTGTCTACGCTCTGAAACGCCAAGGACGTACCTTGTACGGATTTGGTGGTTAGACGAAAAAGTCTAGCACATAAACAAACCGGCTCTTCTTAGAGCCACCAATTAAAACGAAAGTCATGATCAGTGCTTCCTTCAGACCATAGACGTTTGAACCAGAATGTAAAACTAATATTTTTGTATCTGCATTTATTAAAAACACGAACTGCTTTGTGTAATTCAACCCTACAACTTTTTCTTGTCATACACTGTTGTAAGAGGGCTTTCACTTACTGGGTCAGCAAAATTGAGGGGATTATGGTATTTTGAGTAGGGGGGGTTATGTTTTCAGAGGTCTAAGGCTGAAAGTATGAATGAAGTCTTGGATGTTGTAGGAAATGGTTATGAAAGTTTTCACTTTCTACAGAGAGCAGGTTATGAAAAGTTTGGTGATCAATGCCCAAAATTTTGCAGACCCACTTCTTGCCAGAATAAAGCAGATTGCATGCAACAGTTGGGAGCAAAAGTACTGTATAAACTGGTCTGAGAAAAATGGAACACAAGACCAAATTTTATTCTGCATTTCCTAGTGCTTTAGTACAGTGCTTTTCATAATTCTGCGACCTACCGACCCCAGACATCTGGCTGACTTCAGGTGTTTTAGCTTCTGTCAATCAAAATAATTACTAACTAATACTGTTGAAACTTTGATTGATGGAAGCCAAACACCCAACGTCACCTAGAAGTCTGGAGTTGGTAGGTCACAGAATTTTGAAAAGTGCTGTAAGCCTGGTTCACACTACTGACGCAAGCATAAGTGCAAACAACATACACAGACTCAGTATTGCATTTATCACCAATCTATCAGGTCCGTCAAACTGTCCACATGGTCTATTTACTGCTGCTTTGTTTGCAACTGAGCAGAAATGACCTTGTACATGATGTCAAGCAATTTGGACTTGTCATGACATTTAAAAACCTCTCTAAAAGAATTATACTGCTGCTGTAGTTCTGGCACTTTCAAAAGAAGAAATTTCAATCCAAATTCACACAACATCTTTGAATGGTAGTGAGCTGCAGAAAGGCACAGAGATACAATGTTTGATTCAGTGGCAAGGGTCACCAAAACTTGCTCAGTGATGGATTTCAGTTTTGTCATAAGGAATCTATCTGCTATGGCCAACATTTCGATCATAAACTGGAATCTGGTGTCTGAATCATAAGATTCAAATACTGCTTGAAGATACTTGCAAGCCATGGAGTTCTCTGATGTGTTTCCTTGAGATGATGGATCTGGAAGAGTACAGCCATACCCATGATGGATCACACAAGTAAGTACTTTTGAGCTTACTTGCTGAAGTGGAATGATTGGCATTGATCCTTCTTTGTAGTTGGATGAAAGCATTGCAGCAAACATGTCAGAAATATTGATGAGTGTCTTCCGATGTGCAGGAATCACTTCACCACTGTCAGCTTGCAATTGTATATCATAAGGCCCCTGATAATTGTCATAGTATTCACATGAGTTGACATTTTTGTTTGCACAAAAATCATGTCCTGACTCACATGGTGAAGAACTCAAATCCAGTTTTTGGCATTTTGCTTTGATTTCTGATGCTGCCTTGATATCAAGTCTTCTTTTTCCTTTTTGTGCTGGGTTTTGAGCCTTGTTTTCATCCAGATAGCTTTCCACAGGGTAAGAAGATGTGGTTGAATTGTAAAGTGACAGTCCACTTGAAGAACTTAAAACTGTCAAGGAATTAACAACCCTGGCAAATATTTGATCATTGGTATCGGAGGTCAGTAAGTCACACAGCATCTTTAGTCCACGTTTTTGGATCATCAGTTTGTTCCTCAAGTTTTCTGACCTACAGATGGTGGGTAACAATGAAAAATTGGCAATCAGAAGAATAAGTTGCCATCCCATCCTCTATCCCCATACCCTGGGTGACAGAGGTCCTCTTGCTCTGTATTGGTGGATGGTGTCAAAGAGCATGAGGCTAGAGGCCAATCACAAGAGAACCTCTGCTGACTGAAAAGCACTGGAGTGAGAGAGCCTCCAGAAACCAGGGTACCATTTCCATCCCAACTTATCAAAATTATGCCAAGATACCTCTAGCAACACTTTATAAGAACTGTTAGAGTTTATTACAGTATTATCTTAAGACTCACCTGCATATGAGGGGCAGTGTTAGCACACAACCCAGCCAATCCTCACCACATCCCTTTGCCAACAAATGCATAAGGACTCCCTTGCCAAATGGAGTTTGTGATTGGCAAGATAAATTTTCCATCAATTTATTACCAATGCTTTGACATCGTATGATGGAGTTATGGGGAATATGCATCTGTGACTCTTGTGGCCTCTCACACTTGATGCTGTCAGCAATGGTTTCCTCATTTTTATCAGAGTTGAAGTCATTATCATGGGATTCTTGTCCATCAGAATAAGTATATCCCTCAGTATATCCACAACAAAGCTGTCTGTGAATGTCACATGCTATGCCCATAGCCACCAGACTCTCAAAACACTGAGGATCTAATGTCAAGGTGTTAAGCAGACGTGCACACTTTGGGCTTGGGTTGTCCACTAGGCAAAGGTAATCCAGCAATACATTGATGCACTGCTTTGTTAGAAGGTAAGGCAAACCAGTCTGATCACTCATATGGGAGAATCTTGATAACAGCAGCATTGCATTATGACCTGGTCCATGAAACATTTGATGAGCAACATGTGATTTTTCTTGTTTGGTTGGGGTCAACAAAGACAAAGGTCCCAAACTTTTCTCAGAATCTTCTTCTTCCAATGGAGGACATTTTTTTCCTGCAGAGGTATTTTCTTCTAAACCAAATATAGCACATGATTCTAAACACTTAGATCTATCTGCAGCAGAGCTTACTGTCTCATGATCAGTAGTTGTAGCCATACAGGATGGCACAGGACTTCCAAAACTAAAATAATGTTCACTTGGGCTGACAGTGTTTGATGTAAGATCTTCTGTAACAGGTTTTTCTGAAGGCAACCTATCTTTATTATGATATTCCTTTGTCACTGGTGTTGAGCAAATCAAACCTTGGGGAAAGGAATGAAAGGCAGTTTGTCTTGAGGTGACACTGGTGCTTGATAAAGTACAGGTGTTCATCATCGATGTGGTTTCAGTTTTAATTTGCAGTGAAGAGAAACTGAATAGCGATGGTGACTGATCTATTGCTTTAACTGTTGGTGTTGAACTGGACAGTGACCTGGTGCGTGGCTTTCTCTTAAAAGTTAAGACCCTACTGCTTTCTTTTGCATCTCGTACCTGAATTGCCAGATTCTCTGCCTCTTCAAGGAATGATTCATTACATGAAATATCAGAGTTATTATCCAAGGGTGTGGATAGAATATTTCTTGGTGATTCCGAGGGGCTTGAGAAGTCTGATGTGAAGCTCTCTTGATCATAAGAATCATTATCATCCTCAGAAAGAGTGATACTATAGCATGAGGAAATAACTTTCTTCAAGTATGTTAAAAGTGCTAGAACAATGCCATTATTTAGCAGCAACTGCAGACATTTTTCATTGTAATAGAAACAATTAAAGGCAGTTATAATCTTTCGATGAAGAGAAGAATATTCTGAAGAAGATAGTTGCTTTAACAAAACTTCAATCCCTCCACACTCCAAAACTCTGTTCCGATTTACAGCCTCTCTACAGCAATAGCAAAGTCCTTCTAAGGCTTTTAGAGTCATGTGGCTGGACGAATTCTTTTGTGCTTGCTTATAAAGGATGGTAATCCCTCCCTCACTACCTATACACACACGAACATGAGCATGGACACAAAGATTGACAATTGCCATGAATGCTGCAGAAGAAACTGAAGGCTTGTCAGAGTCATAGAGCTTGATAATTTCCTTGATTCCTTCAAATTCCTGTATTTGTTGGGCAATCTCTTTGGAACAGTTCTTTGTTATCTCAGACATGGCCTTAATACAACAGCTAAGTATGACTGGCTTTTCAGATTTCAAAAGTTCAGCCATTGTTTTCACACCTCCCTGCTCATATACAATCTTCTTACGCCCTTGAGTTGTGCCTAGGATCTTCAAGCCACGGAGAACTGTTTGTTGACAGTCTGAATCTGTGATTTCATTGAGAAGCTTTACAAGCTCTTCAATGGCTCCCAATTCTTCAATGACTAAAGCATTTTGTTCATTTTCTGCAAGGTTGGCAAGTGCTCTGGCTGCTCTGTTTTGGATGCTCAGTGAGTTTAGGTTTTTTAAAACTGAAACTGAAAATATTTATACAATATCTAAGTAGAGTTTTTATGTTTTCTTACAATTAAAGGAAAATAAACATATTGTCTTTCAAAGAAATGGTGAAGGAATCAGACCCCTCATTCCCCTATGGATATCCTTCCCTTAATTACACACACACTTCACTTCTTAGCATTTGCTTTTTATAATAAGGTGGGCGGACTTGAGGAAAAGGGTGAAAATAGGGGTGGGTGCATAAATTATCATGATCCCTTTAATTTTGACAGATAGTTTTTAATCCCCCTCACCCTTCCCCCACTGCACACACAAAATACATCAACATTCTACACATGACTAGGAGCCCTCTATATCTTTTCAAAGACGTAATAAAGCAGTGCAAGGTGGCCCATTAAAAAGTGAATATTAGAAATAATATCTTCTGTACAAAGTACACCTACCAATGGGTTGGATGCCATCCAAGCGACGTATCTGCGAAAGAGAAAAGAAAACAATTACGATTTCTGAAAAATAAAATTATTTAGGGAGGGGTGGGTGGGGATGAGTTTTGCTCAAGCTTCACAAAGGTGTAAATCAGCCTTAGGAAGCCTAAAATTATATCGTAATTATCAAAACTGACTTCAAGGGATTATTTTTACCTCTTTCTTGTTTTCTTCAAACATTGCACAGTTGGCAAGAGCGCTCATCGCCATATCAATTATTGAATTATTGGGTCTTTTTAGGAGCGATATAAGTTTACATAAACCTCCTTTTTCTCGAAACAAATCGGCCTCATTCGCTCTCTTAGTTAATTTAGCAACTATTGCTAATGCTTTTTTAAGCGAAGGTATCGAAGAACTGCCTAATTTTTGAATTAAATTATCAGTAATTTGGCTTGAAGACGCCATCTTGGAATCCTTGATGCGCGAAACAGTTTGAAAAAGATTATTCTGCGCAGCTAGTTCTAGTCTTTTTTTTTACAGTGGGAACACGGTTGCAAACGGTTGCAGATAACCTGGAAATTCTAAATTTTTACTGGTGAATCTGTCTGAACTTTTCGAACTGGTGATCTAACTTAGTACATGTAGTCGACTGGTTTCTATTGAATTCTTCATTTCCTTTTTCATCTTCTGTATATTTGTTTTGTAAGTATCACGCAAAAGTTTTAACGTTCCTGGAACTTGTTACATTCATTTGCCGTTTGAAAACGTTTTTTTCGATTTTTCTTAAGTTCGCAGTTAATTTTTTTTGGAATGGAAAAGTTGTCTATAAGCTTATAATGGAGAATATTCGAAGCGATCAACGAATGCTGTGTCGCTAATTCCTGTTCTTTAACGCATTTTCCATTCTCGAATTGGTGTGGTTTATAATATTTTGGAAATTTCCTTGATTCAGTGACGGTGGTTAAATTGGGGGATATGCATAATAATTTACACCAGTCCCACACCTTATGTTTTCCAGATCTTTGACAATCTACATTATTTCATCAGAATTTGAGGCGGGGTTGGTTTTGAGAACCACCCTTGAATAGATAAAATTAAGTCTACAATAGTACATAACAGAGAGACTTCTTGTTTCAAAAATGGGAGAAAATATCAAGTTAATTTTTGTGATTGGGATAGTCAACATCCAATTCTGTCTTTTAATGATTCAGGACGTAGGATTAAAACGTATATTTTAATCTATATTTTATATCTATATTTTAGCTTTTTTTGAAATATAAATATTAGTATATGTGTCCCCAATTATTAGACACGTTAATAAAGGTTATCTATCTATCTAAAAGTATCGTTATTAAAAGCGAAAGCCTCAAATCTACTAAAAATATCATCCTTAAGCTTTATAAAACACTTATCCATTTTACATGGTGTTTTATCATGCACACAAGATGTTAAAGGTGCAATAATATGAGCAACAAAATCATGCAACGTGTCACACAACATTGTTGCTTTGCAAGTTGCAGAGCAAATGTTGCTTGTGTTACCAGCATGTACAAATCTTGTCTTGCAACATACTCAATGTTGCAAGTTGTAAAATTTTGTTGCGCAAAGTAGAAAGAGCTTCTACTTTTTGCAACAACCAGCCATAGCTTGCAACATCGATTTCTGTTGTGTGACAAGTTGCATGTGGTGTTAATACAAGCAATATCCCTCTGGCAATGCAACATTGTTGTGCAACAAGTTGCACATTTTGTTGCTTGTTTTTGTACCTTAAGAAAAGATGATAAAAGCTTTAGGATTACAAGTCGTAGGCTAAATTTTGCCTTAGTTTGGATATATTGTTTTTTTGAAATTGCAGTTATTTAAAGATGGCTTCTGGAAAAGCACAAACTGTCCTTGGTATGATTGATCCTCAAAAGCTAGGACGTACTCTGACCCATGAGCACATCAAAATGGACTACAAAAACTGTTTTTTCAAGCCAGTTAGGGAGTCAGACATGGAGACTGTCAACTGTAATGAAATCAACTTTAGGAATCTAAATTGGGTGCGCCAGAATCCATACAGTCATAATTTCAACCTTTCTCTTGGGGATGAGGCAATAGAGGAAATTATATCAGAGGTAGCAGAATTCAAGAAGGAAGGTGGATCAACTATCATTGATAACACAACTTATGGGATAAAGCCAGATGTGGAGGTCTTAAAGAAGATCTCCATGGCCACAAGTGTGAATATTGTAGCTGGCACTGGTTATTATCTAGATCACACTCAAACAGAAGCAGTGAAATCTGCAACTGTCGAAGAACTCTCTGGGGTTAGTAAGATAAATGTACAAAA
Organism: Stichodactyla helianthus; assembly: GCA_015163945.2. Lineage (NCBI taxonomy): Eukaryota > Metazoa > Cnidaria > Anthozoa > Actiniaria > Stichodactylidae > Stichodactyla > Stichodactyla helianthus. The sequence continues at coordinate 2,021 of WUAP02021123.1, read as the reverse complement.
GCTCTAGCCTTTTAGAGTGCAAATACTACACTGCTAGCAGAGGTGTTTTTCTTTCTCCATTTTGGCACTAAATCTAAGAAATAAAATCACATTGTCCTTATTTTCAGAACAATAAACAGAAGATATCAAATGGCCAACAAATTTTCTTTTGATAATTACATTCACACCTCATAATTAAGTGATACCAGTAAACTCTTAATATTATAACATTCTTTTTCTTTCATTTCTTTATTTCCAGTTTATTTTTTGGCATGTAACAAAGCTTATCTTAAAAAGTTATAGATTGTCTCTCTTTTTCAGGACTGTCCAAAACCTATGGACTGATGATATGCTGTTTTTTTCACTGTTCTAATATAAATAATATACTTTATTTATAGAAAATGGTCAAGGATCTGACAATTGGAGTTGAAAATACTGGAATCAAGTGTGGTGTAATTGGTGAAGTTGGGTGTTCCTGGCCATTGACACCATTTGAGAAGAAGTCATTACAAGCTGCTGCCACTGCACAAACTGACACAGGAGCACCTGTGATAATCCATCCTGGCCGTAATGATTATGCACCTATAGAAATAGTACGTATCTTTCAAGAAGCTGGAGGAGATGTTGGTAAAATGGTCATGTCCCATCTGGATCGGACTGTATTTGACCACAAAATCCTTCTTGAATTGGCTAAGACAGGCTGCTATCTTGAGTATGATCTCTTTGGTTGTGAGATGATCAACTACCAGGCCAACCCTGCAGTTGACATGCCTAGTGATTCACAGCGAATCAAGGAAATCAAGTTTCTAATATCTGAAGGCTATGAAGACAGAATAATGATGGCTCATGATATACACACTCGTCATCGCCTTCTCAAGTATGGTGGCCATGGTTACGCCCACATACAAGTCAACATTATTCCCAAGATGTTGAAGAGAGGAATATCACAAGAGGTTATTGACAAAATCCAAATAGAAAACCCTAAAGCCTGGTTGACTTTTAAATAAACTCTATGTAATAATACTTTATATCACTTAGGAAATGTCTAGGATTCTATTTTCATGTTGTACTGATTTTTAAAATGAATTGAGTAATTTTGGCCGAGAAAATCCAAATTAAAGTGGAATGCAAATGAGGACGATTCTTTATCCAAATTTAAAGACTCCTTCATGCTTATGATTTTCCATTGTTTTGGCCTCATTAATTATTCATGATTTTCTGAATATAAATAGGGAAGAAAACTACAATAATACAATCAAACAAAATTACTCCAACAGAAAATGTGTTTTGAATTTCAGCATCTAAAACATGGTCAGTGTTGTGTCACTAGCCTATCTATTTGTCTAGATTTAAAGAAATATATGACTGAAGTATAAATTGAATGTGAAATAAAATAGATCTATTAGACATTTTTCAATTTCATACCCTTGACTCATGTTTTTATAATAAAATTTATACAGGTTTTATGTACAGTTATTAGGCCATCTGTGTGTTGTAATAAAGTAGTTGTATGTAATGATTTATTGGTGATAAGGATTCCAAACAAAAAGCTTCAAAAATAAAATATTTTTTGTAGCACCAACATTTTGTCCTTTCTCTCCCCTTTATTTAAAATGGAATATCTTGAAGTCTTCTTAAAACTCTGAATTTTTTTACTCTACTTCCCCTGCCCCAACCCTTCTACCTCCTTTTACTCTCAAAGGAGATTCTGTTCGCAGGGTACAACCCTCCCAATACTATGTGGAACTCGTTAAATGCCACATCCATTTTGTAAAGGTTCTTTGAATTGTTTTGGTGCATGCTTTTCAGTCAAGCTTGTCTTAAGAAAACGCCTTTAAGGTAAAGTACTATGTTCCTAAACCTTTCACTTGGTTGTCACAACAGTGGGATTCCTTTGTTACTTAACAAAGGAAGCCCAGAACAATCAGTGACACGTTTATGCTGGGGGTCGTTTCTGGAGTACGGTAAGTACTGTTTAATAAACGAGCAAGAGTGTTTTATCGGATTTAAAACCCGAGGCGTAGCCGAGTGGTTTTAGACCC
>WUAP02021012.1:1032-16688 GCA_015163945.2 Stichodactyla helianthus | reverse complement strand
GGAGGAGGAACAAAAGAGGGAAAAAGAGGAAAAGTCTTCGAGGTAGGAGAGGAGGAGTTGGAGAAAGAGGAGGAGGATAGGAGGATAGGAGGAAGAAGAAGAGGAATGGAACAGAAGGAGGAGGAGGAATTGAGCAAGGAGAAGAAGAAGAGGTGGAGGAGGAACAAAAGAGGGAAAAAGAGGAAAAGTCTTCGAGGTAGGAGAGGAGGAGTTGGAGAAAGAGGAGGAGGAGGGAGGATAGGAGGAAGAAGAAGAGGAATGGAACAGAAGGAGGAGGAGGAATTGAGCAAGGAGAAGAAGAAGAGGAGAAGAACAAACGGAGGGAAAGGAGAAGGTCTACGAGATAGGAGAGGAGGTTGACATGTGGTTTGAAATGGGACAATATTACGCCCAATTGGATTGGATGTATTGCAGCTTATAGTCGGTCGTTTCTCTGTAAACTGCCAGGTACTCGATCTCGCGAACTTGAACCACAAAAATGCCAGACATTTGCCATCTATAACTGTCCCATGTCATCTTAGTTGGTTTAATGATGTTGATGATTGCCTGGGATTGATACTCAAGAATATCCTGTTAACACTGCCGAGTTAAAAATATCGACTTAAAAAAGTGGTCCTTTATTTAAGAGTGACTTAACACTGTAGGGCGTCGAGCATTATAGCGAAAGTTTCGAATATATGAAATATAGCCGCCAACCGGCTGGCTCAGTTGGTAGAGCATCGATCTGTTGTGCAGGAGGTCGTAGGTTCAACCGGACCAAAACTCAGGGTCTTAAAATAACTGAAGAGAAGATGCTGCCTTTGTAATAACATCTACAAATGGTTAGACCTTCAAGAGGAGTTCTCGGATAACGGACATTAAACCGTAGGCCCTGTCTACCATCCCTTCCTTAACCTGTGTATGGGGGACATTAAAGAACCTGTTGAACTTGTCGTGTAAGAGTAGTCGATTGTCTCCCGGTTCAACAATCTGGTCTTGCAGACACATTACTAATATTACTCATGGTTGTAAACTGCGTGGCTGCAATATACATGCGCCGTAATAGCAGTCCGGGCAAGTCCTCCAAAAAATAACATGTAAAGCTGACGCGTACTGCTGTTAGTTCCTGCTGTTCTTGCAGAGTGAGGGAGATGAGACCATTTATTTTATTGATTGATTTTATATAACCTGATACTGTTTTATGTGATATTTATAAAACGAGTAGCAGTGTTTTATCAGAGATATAAAACTCCTTCATGGTCCCTGATTTCTATTGTGTTTGGCTCATTAATTATTCATGAGTTTTTTTAAGGCTAATTTCATCTCATAGAGTTGTGACGGATGTGATAATTGACCTTCCCCGAATTCGCTTGGATGATCACGAAATATTGGTTCCAAGTCGAAACTGAACTTGATTCTCTTATTTATCAAGGCCAACCTCGACTTAAACCATTGTCTCGTGATCATCCAAGCGAATTCGGGAAAGGTCTATTAGTTGACTAAAGATAGACTGTATGTAACACAATGGCCACTTCGAATAAACAAAACGCCATGGGAGGTTCTTTACAACAGGTCATGCATCATTTTCAAAAGGAACAAACGACATATATGTTTTAATATAATATATTTTTAAAAAAAACGACTTCTTTTTCGCTTTTCCTGCCTGAAAGGAAAGCTCAGGTTGTATTTATTTCATTGTAACGAACTTACTGCAAACCTGCTGAGCGTGAAAAAATTCTCTAACCAATCACAGTCCATTGGGATTTTTCATGGCCGGCCCTATGTTCAAGCACGATTTTCAACCTGAAAACAATTGGAAATTTAATCCGATGTATTCTGAGGCCTAGAAATGTCCAAAAACTATTAAACAGAGTGAAATTTTATCTTGTGTTATCCAAAAAACCACGCGAGAAATGATTTTGAAAGCAAAGAGTGAGGGCCGGAAGTTTTGTCCAACATTGCTTTGCGCAGCTAGTTGTTCGCTCAGCTGGAAACCTGAGCTTCTATCGTCGCGTGATTGCGACATTAATCACACTAATGCTCACGTGTAGGTACAATTCGCTACCTCCCGTCTTCACAGCCTGTACCAGTTATGATTGAGTAGCTCTTTGGCTGTTTGTTTCTTCTCATATATCTACAATTTATTTCAGTTCATTTAGGTATGATCTTATTAATTTAAAAATCAGTTTGAAACCGAAAAGGATGGTCCATGAGAAATGTCAAGGGGCACACAGCAGGCTTTCTGGGAGAGCTTTTCCTACGTTGCTCATTTAACTTGGCATATGGTGTCAATACGTTTATTTATTCCATGCTATTATTAAACTTAGTTAACTTTTTTTCTCGATGGTTGCTGACGACCTTCTTATAGGTTTTTATTAGTATAGTTAACAATTCTTTTGATGGTTGCCTATTACTTCCTGCCTAAATAAGCCGTTCAAAAGGAAGGAAAGAAAGCGAAAAGAGAGGAATGGACGGATGGATGAATGAAGGGTGGATGGATAGATGGATGGATGGGAAGTGTAAAGAAAAAGAAAAAATTAAGACCAGGAAAAGGACAAAGAGAAAAAAATGAAAATGAAAAAGAAGAAGAAGAGGAAGACTGAAGAAGACGAAAGTGAACAAGGAAACTGAAAAAGAACATGAACAAGAATCATTGCTGCACAAAATTTTTTCGTTCGTTTATCGCGCACAGACTTGACATCGTTCGCACCTATTTAAGTATGTCACTGTTAGACTTTACGCATGCGCATAAGGAATGGGACTTAATTCGTATCGACAAAGGTAGCCCAACGTCAATTATTCGTTATTTTTATTTTCCCCATCATTTAACAGTTTGTATTCAATTATCGTTCATTTAATTTGTTTTTGTTTCAAATTTATTTATTCATTCCATTTTTCTTCCTTTCTTTCCTTCATTCAATATTAAGAAGAAGAAGAAAGAAAGATTGAATGGATGGATGGATGGATGGATGGATGGATGGATGGATGGATGGATGGATGGATGGATGGGATGGATGGATGGATGGGATGGATGGGATGGATGGATGGATGGATGGATGGATGGATGGATGGGATGGATAGATGGATGGATGGATGGATGGATAGATGGGATGGATGGATGGGATAATAATAATAATAATAATAATAACTTTATTTATTTCAATACGAATGCTATTTCTGGCAATTCCTGATCACGTTTCTTTATTATTTTAGTTGAAAAACACATTTCAACACTTTATCCCGTGTACAATGCATTACAATAAAACTAATATCCAAGATTCAAAATGACAAAATTCCAACTTTTTTTGACTGAATTTCTTTGGCTTGGATTTTTGCAGTGGTGTAAAATAATTTTGCTATCTTCTTTGTTCTTCCTCGATAAAGGAATCTTCGAAAATGAAATTATCTGTTGATTTTAATTAACCTTTTTTAGTTTGTCATACGGCCTTCATTTGACTTTGGCCAGCAGTTTGGTTAGGGGAATCTCTTCTCAGGTGTCGCACGGGTTTTCGAACTTCAAGTAAACAACATTTTTGTTATTGCAAAAACTAGACAATAAAGAACGCAATCCAATTCGCATCAGGCCTGTTATAATAATTTTCACGTCTGACGCGGCCTCGTCCATCCTTTATCATTGAATACGAGTTCTGTCACTAATCTCGACAGCATGAACTCAAACAATATGGCACCTGTTTTCTTGAACTAGCTATTTAAAAACCAGCCTTGCTAGTTTAACTGAATAAACTCTTTTAAAGCATTTCAGTAAATAATAATTCTTTTGGTAGAGAGCCACATAAAAATACAATTTGGCTTGTATTTTGAATAAGCAAGTCAGGAGCTTGCAGGTCGAGTCCTTTAAAACGATTTTGAAAGTGTAGACTTTATTGAAGCAATTATGTCTTACTACTGAGCTTTTGTTTGTCTAAGGATCTGTTGGGGCAATTATTTTCACACTTTTTATTATTATTACTGTTTATTTTCATTTAACATCAATTTAGAGAAATAATAAGACACCAAAAAAACAAACAATTTTCAAAGCATATGATCTGTTATGTCAAGTCTTCGGAGTACAAGCTAGAATAACAATGACTTTATAAACTTGAACGTTAATTAATCCAGCTCTGTTAGAAGTTATGGTTCATTTATTTACTTAAAAGCTGACAAATGAATACAGGATTGGCCAATGCTTTCGTGCATATACGTCAAAATCATTAACGTTGTTCACCGAAAAAAAGACATTTAGACCTACAAGAAATATCATGTGATACCTAAAAAACCTCGCTCTAAATGCTGTTAAAGAAATCATTGTGTACGTAGAGTTTATTATCATTTTCTGTTAACTGTTAATAATACTACAGTTTAAATTTAAATTTTTATCCCTTTAAACGAATAAACAAATGAATCACGTGACATTTCTTGTGATCTAAATGTCTTTTTTCGGTGGACAACATTAATGACGTTGACTGCATAGCAACAGGTTCATTTTGGCAGTCGAGTTCGTTTTCCGACTTCAGTCTTAATTTTTAACGCTTTGTGATCAATCCAGTTGCCTTGTGTTGAGTTGGTCTATAAGGCCCGATTCAGACGTCGAACTTTCGACGCGTCGAATCTAATTGCCCGTTAAGGACAACGACTAAGAAATCGCCGAGAACTACTATATAAGATATCAGCTCTATTACTTAGCATCAGATGACAGCATGAGTTAAGTTTGGTATACATAATTCTACTAGTTTCAAAGAAAAACAGCGCTCAACCTCAAAGGTATTTAGATTCGACGCAACAAAAGTTCGACGTCTGAACTGGGCCTGAGTTGCAATGGATTTGCGTGTCATTTCTATCGTCGTAAAGATTGTGCGTCCTTTGGATTCAGGTCTCTATCTAGAATCGTTAATGAAGAAGAAAAGAAAGCTAGCTTTTTTATTTGTTTATTTATGGTCAAAATTAGCAGAAAATGCAAGCAGAACTAGGACCATGCATAGCCACCAGTACGTTTGGGCCGAGTTCCACCGGACCTCCTTTAGAAAAAACAAAGTTTAAAATTTTTCCAGATTTTTAAAACCGGACCGCAAATCAAAAGTGAGCTGCTCCTTTTTTGATTTTTCATTTCTCAACTGACTCATTTTTTCTGTTTCTTTTTTCTTTTGTTTGTTTGTTTGTTTGTTTGTTTGTGTTTTGTTGCTTTGTGTTTGTTTGTTTTTACCTCACAGTTTATTTTCTTCTTTCCATTTCTTTTCCATTTCTTTCCATTCTTTTCTTTTTCTCTTCTCTTCTGTTTCCGTCTTCATAATAGTCCAGTCGTAACACGGCCGCCCGTACACACAAGCCCGCTGTATTATGTAAGCTAACTTTGGTCAAATACAAATGTCATTTCAATGACCTTTCTCCCACGAGGAAGTTAAATTATATTCATTTTTTCTTTTCTTTCCTTTCCTTTCCTTTTCCTTTCTGTTTCTTTTTCTTTTGAAATTATTTCGGGATTACATGAAGATGCTTCCATTTTGCGGTTTGGAGTTCCAGATGTCACCGATCGCACTACCGTTAATATAGTTAACCAAAGGACGAGAAAATGATTCGCGCCTGCTTTTTGTTCGGCCAAATGAAAGTCATTGTAAGGGTCCTTTAGAGTAATTAAAGGCTTTTGCAAGTGTTTTCGTGTATTATTCTCCTGTCTCGTACGTCTGAAAACAAGCCCCCGGCGGCTTGTTCAATGCGGTGTTTTCTAGGGAAGAAAAGAAAAGAAAAGAAAAGGGAAAAAAAAAAAAAATCGAAGTCACCTGGGGAAAACCAATTATCACATCTTCTATGAGACATTAAATGACTAGATAAGTGGAGCAGGCGACTTTTGATTCCTTCAAATCGCTAAGTACTAATAAAGCAAAACTAAGGCATTTAAACGCTTGGATGCATAAATTCGTGCGTTGGAAAAGGTTTTCCTAAAAAAAATAATCATTCTACTTTTTTACACCCAAGAATAACCTCTGCACATCCGAAATTGTTTTCCAAAAGCTCAATAAATACACATATTTTTTCTCTCTCTAGCTACTTTTTCTTTATCGCCTTTATCATGATCTTCGTCTTCTTCTCCTTGGTATTCTTTCAGAGAATAACTTTAACTTCATCTTCATCGTCGTCTTTTTTTCTTCTTCTATTTTTCCATAGATCCCGGCGCCATCTTTTGTCCGTCAACTTCCTCTAGCTTCCTCCTTTTCTAAACCAAAGAGAAACGAGGGAAAGCTTTTTCACTTATATGTATGTTTTTGCATCTCTTCTTTCCTTCCCTCCTTCTTTCTTTTTCTTTCTTTCTTTCTTTCTTTCTTTTTCTTTCTTTCTTTCTTTCTTTCTTTTTCTTTCTTTCTTTCTTTCCTTCTTTCCTTCTTTCTTCTTTTCCTTTACTTTCTTTTCTCATTTATGTATGGTTTTCAGATAGTCACGTACCTGTATTAGACATTTCAAGTTTAGATATGCCATAAGCCATATACTTAGATTACTTCCCAAGAGCTATAATACTATAACAGTTTATGCTTTGTGTTATTTATAGTACAATTTCTACTTTGCGCCGAATTTTCTCTTCCGGTCTATCTCGAACTTTTTATCGTCCCGGGCATCAACATCACACGCCTTTGAACAAGTACCATCCGGTTAATTTTTGCCTTCAGGGTTCCTACGCGTTTTGGAAAGTCTTGGAAAGTTTTGGAAATTGGTAAAACCTTTTTCCCAGAGTTTTGGAAAATCATATTCTAGATTACTTGGCTGTGGAAAGCCATGGAATTTTCTTTAGCTGTCAGTAAATAAAACAATTGATAATTGCCTTGCTTGGATTTTTGAATATTTGCATTACCAGATCGTTCATGTTATTGGTCATGGAAATTTGAGTTTAGGGGCTTTGGGAAGTTTTGGAGTAGTTTTGGAAATTTTAACAGCCAAGGTTGTACGAACTCTTTGTTTTTTGAATGATGCTACAAAAATTACCAGTTTTTGGGTCGAAGATAAGAAGAATAATTGTCGATTTGATGTATTTATAATTGGGAAATGGTCTTTTTCATTGAGGTATTATCTTATTTTATGTTTGCTTGGAGATGAGTTTGTCTGTAACAGTTCATCATCATCAACAACCGTAACAGCACAGCAACTACAGCAAAAACAACAGCTGCAAGAGCACCCGTGACGACATCAACCGCAGCAACACATAAAAAAGCAGCAGTGACAACAACCGCTACAATAACAATAGCAACAGCAGCAACAACAGTAACAGTGACAACAATAGCAGCTACAACAACATTATCACCAGCACCACAGAAGCATCAGCAACAACCGACAACTTCAACAACAGCAAACCACAAAGACAACAACGATCATATCAACAGACCTGTTCCACTAACTTTTAATTGACTTTCACACCCTCTCAAGAACAACTACCACTGATATTGGATGTAGTTCCTTGCGTTCCGTATTAACTCCAACCTAACGGTTTCTTTCATCTTTTAATTTGATCAAAACACTTCATAATATAAACGCTTTTCATAAAACGAAAATTTGAATGAATCCCTGTGCCTTTAGATTGACCATTCAAGACTATAGAACAAAGTACAAGTCCCCAAGGCATCTTACACTGACCAAAAACCACCTGATACGTATAGAGAAAACTAGACTGACAGCTGACTGGCCTTTGATATGCACTTTTAAAATAACTTTCCAGATGTTAAGACTTCGAAAGAAGTTTTTGTTTTTATAATTTCTTCTAAACAAATTTGAATGCATTTACTTAAACTGAACTACATTTGAAAGCCAAGCCAACTTATAAGTTTGTATTTTAAAAAATTGAGGGCGTTAAGAGGAGTAATATTGTACGTGTTCTTGGTAGTAACAAACAAGGAAAGTGTTTACTTACAAGAAGTGTAAGAAATCATGGCGTTAAGTAATCTCAAATTAAAGTTATCCTAACTGCAACGCTAACCGAGGAAAATACACCTATTTCAAAAACGTTGTCACCGAAAGCAAACGTCTGTGGTCAGAATATTAGCTGAGTTTTCAGACACACATTTGATCTTGGGAAGCATAGCAGCCTGCCATTGTAAAAAGACTAAAATGACCGCATCTAAATGGATGGATTACTAAATTACTGCCTTGCCGGACCTTGGCTTTTTGCTTTTGGCTCTGACAACGCTTTTGATGTGGAATAGAATAAGATGCGTCCTGAAGATAGACGCACATGTCCGAAAGCTTGGATTTATAAATAAATATTAACTTAGGTTAGAGGAAACTCTTATCATGGCGTGAGTAAGAAATACTTCACATTCACCCGTGAACAAATGCGGCATCTTTTGCCGCTGGTGTACTGGAATCCTCGCTTTCATGAGTGCTCTATTACTATAATATTCAACCCTTATAGGCAATGTGCTAACTTGAATGTCTTTGCCATTTGAAATGACGACAAATGGTCACGTGATGTTATTGCAAGTGCAGTATAACTGTGCTGTAAATCTTACCATTAATTGAGTACCTGAGCCTCAGTTATGGAAAGCAATAAATAGGATTTTGTATGATGGAAGAGGGCCGGCCCTTAGCGAGTCTTGATTATGATCTACACTGATCACTAGAGTTCTATGGCTCGAACACAGGATGCGACCTTCCCTGAAATCACATCGCGTGTCCAGCCGTGCACACTGTTGGCGCGAGGTCGTCGGTGACGTCGCAAAAGTAGAACTCGTTTCTGCTTCTGACCCCGTTTGAAGCAACGTCGCAGGCAACATCGCATCGTGTGTTCGAGCCTTAAGATAGTCTTCAGCACAATGACCGCGTCCTATTAGGTTATGCGGCGGCACTATTGCGTGGTGAGACGTGCGGTTTGTATCAGCAATGCTGTATGGTTAATTGCCTTACGAATAACCCGTTTCTAAGTTTTTTATTCAATATTCTTATATATGTTTCTTCCTCTTCATTCTGTTAAGAGTTCTTCTTGTTGTTGCTGTTGTTGTTGTCCTCCTCCTTCCCCCCCCCCCCCCCCCTCCGGCTTCCTCTTCCTCCTCTTCTTCTTCTCCTCCTTCTTCCTCCTCCTCTTCCTCCTCTTCCTCCTCCTCCTCCTCCTCCTCCTCTTCCTCCTCCTCCTCTTCCTCCTCCTCTTCCTCCTCCTCTTCCTCCGTCCTCCTCCTCCTCTTTCCTCCTCCTCTTCTTCTTCTTCTTCTTCCTCCTCCTCCTCCTCCTCCTCTTCCTTTTCTAAAAAGTTCGCTCACAAAATGTTTGCTTCTAGGCGACTTAATTCTAAAGCATTAGACGCCATTTCTTATCACTATAGCTAAATAAATTATTCCTTGGGCGTTAAGGCTGACTTTGAACAATTTTAGTCAATTACCTAAAAGCTTTCTTAAGACAAGACTGGAAAAAGTAGAAAATGCATGCTTTCTCAAGTTGTTGGAGTGACGTAAAGATCTTGAAAACAATGGTAATGACGAGAGACGATAGTGAATAAATGATTTGAATGCCCTTGAAGTTCGATTCATTTCTTAGTAGCTGTATAAGCTTAAGTTGACTGTAAAATAATTGTGAATTAGTTTTGCACTCAGATTATAATATGGATAGAAGGTGTTTTTAAAAGTCCATTGACTCGATAAAGTCGACAAAGGAAACTTAATTTAATTATAATAATAGACATGTTTTTTTAGTACTGGATGAGAACCGTGAATAAAATTTTCTCGCTTTCGTTTGGGAGGAGTTAATAGGGATCGCCAAACACCAATTGACAAGTTCAATCTACCTATTCAGTACAAGTAAGGACCTTCTCACTTGCAGGTGTAACTTTAAGTCAAATCCGTGTTTATAACCTGTTAATATAAACAGTTTGATTATAGGTAATTAAGTTATAATAGCCGTGGCTCTACATTAAGTGAATTAAATCCTGCTCATGAGTATTAAATTAGCAGCAAAACATCTGCACTGCAAATCAATGAATACAAGTTTCGACTCCATGGCATCTCTTTGTGACCTGCTTTGTTTTTACGGCCTTTGTGGCGAAAATTCGCTTCCAAATAACATGCTATTGTCTGCTAGAAAGCTTAGATTTTCTTTTTAGAGCATTATGGTGGAGTTAGGAAGAATAGAATAACTCAAGCCAGGCTGGTTTGCTAATTCTATCACCCAGGTAACCTTATTGCTGGGAAAGATGTGATCACGCAACTTTTAGAAAAAATAATAATTTTCGATTTCTAAATTATTCTATATTCCCGATTCATAGTAATATATATATATATAAATATAGAAAATAGAAATAGGAAATCTCGAAGAAAATTGAATGGTTCTACGCACAAAATATTTCCTGTCATTTAACTCGTGCAGTCATTTGGATGAGTTTAAAAAAGCAAAGAAAAGAAAAAAACAAATATATATATATAATATTCAAAATATTCAACTGTTTTCTTAATAAATAAATGAGATACAGAAAGCTCTTTCATTTAGAAGTCTCATAATATAAAAGTAACAATGATTGTTTACTTGAAGTCCTTTTTAAATTCTATCGCTTGATTAACTGAATACTCTCAATTCATCCGAAAAACCTCCCAAATATGTTTGCTTACCAACCCTTGCTTTGCCGGCTTGATTTGAACTACGAAAAAAAAACACTTTACTGATCGAACAGGAACTAGTCCTGTGTGGATTGAGAGCTGATGATAAGCTCTTATGAACAAGTGTTTAAAGGGGAAAGTAATGACAAATAAAAGTAACTGAATAGCTGTGTAAATCTTTCTTTTGTACAAGTGAAAAATATCCGGCTGGTCTAAAGATAAATAAGTATAAGTAAGCTTTTTGATTTATATCCTATTCTTTTCGAATTTCCCTTTTTTTCTTCGACTGTTTTTGAGGCTTCGAGGTGGAAGGTCGTCGTTAATAAGGTCTTGGCCGTTTCTCCATTAATTCCTCGTTTCATTTGGTTTGTCGGTCGTGATTCTCGTCGTTAAGTTTCAAAATTACAATAATAATATGTAAAGTATTCCTTAAATATTGCTTTTAATTCTACCCAAATTTTAGAACAACTCTCATGCTTATTTCGAAAAGATTCACTGGCAAGAACAGTTCATGAATCAAATTTTATATTATTGTCAACAAAGAAGTTTGAGAGTCGAAGTTTGTTCTTGTATATAATATGCTTCCGATAACACCCTCCCCAGTGCACACTCGCAGCTACCCAGCAAAGAAGCTCTTGATAAGATAAAAAAAGTAGAAACGAAGTGAACTGCGAAGTAAACCACCCGAATCAATTATACGTAGCTGACCGAGAAACAGCCGAAATTTAGAGACGTCTGCTTGTCTTATTGATCGTGCAAGCCAATTATATCATCATATAGATTTTGGCTGTTTACTTAAAGCGAGAAATTATCGAACAAAAGAGGGAAAAAGTTTTGGGCGTTTGAAGATCGGGGCTATGGCTGGCACTAAAAGCTAAAGAATTAACTGAAGGGAAATTATCAGTCTTTCCTGAGAATCGGGACAAAGAAATAACAGGAGATTGGAAGGACATTAAGGCATCTGAACAATTTGGTAATAAAACGATAACTATGAGAATTAAATGTGAACATCAAGCACTATAAGACATTCAGGTTTACAAGGCGACATAGCAGAATAGATAAAATATGGGGTGCTTTCCATTCATTTATACCAATCCATCCGGTTGGAAATTCGTTTCCTAAAAAAACAACGATAATGGTATGCGTATCTTCCAACCAAAAAAAAAATTAAAAAAATAAAAAAAGCGGAAAAAACATATAGACGCGGCGTCTACTGGGAGAATCAAAAAGAGCGGGAAAAGTGGATTACCTTGAACGAAAGACCGAGTTTTCCGGAACTTTCCGATTGGAATGACAAATACCATTAGTGTTTTTCCAACCGGAATTTCCGGTTTTTCCTGGTTCAATTCCCGTCAAGGGCATAACGTTATGTCTGCCGCTCTTTATACAATTTCTATCCCTATATACCGAAATGCAATTACCTCAAGTTACATTTCAAAAATTCGTATTCCTACCCAAGTTAGGCTGTTAAGCTTCCCCATAGAGAAAATAACGCCCTGGGATCCCTGCAGTTGTCACATACATTAAATTGTCCGGCTGCGTTACCAGCGTGGTTAGTCCTTGTGGTGTAGTGGTTAACAGATCTAGTAAATCGAAGATGTGGAGTTCAAGTCCCGCCAAGGGTCTGATGTTATTTTTTTCTCTTTATATATATAATTTATTTGAGAAAAACATAAGATCTAGGCTAGCACTAGGGCAGGACAGAAGAACAGTAGATCGGGAATAAACGCAGCAATCTAAAGTTAAACATAGCAGAGGAGGAATAAAGGCAGCAAGGTATCCCTAGAGTAACACAGTAAAATAGTTGTAGCTGAACATGAGTATTGGAATATGAACAGCAGTAGACAGCATCACGAAAATCGCCAGAGCAACAGAGACTGAAAAATAGATATGGGAACATCAATCTGGTAAAGCATCTGAACACTGGACAACAGGACGAGAAATTTTAAAGCGCGCCAGAATAATTACAATAAACACAGCAGGGCACATGTAATGAAAGAGCTATAGGACAACGGGGCAACAGGGCCCAATGTACACGAGAAAACGAATGGCGGGGCCCTCATAGAACGGCGTTAGGGCAACCGGGCAGCAGGAGAGAGAAAAACAGCAGAGCAACAGGACAACCAAAAAAGGAAAAGTAGGTTAACCAGAGCTGGCACATACCCATTTCAAAAAAGGTTGTCATCGCCAAGCGACATAGGCGATAGCCAGATAGGTCATTTCAAGACGGAAAGAAATTATGGGCATACAAGTAAACACAAATATTCGAGGCCTTTAAAATGGTTTCGTCGACTACAAACAACATTAAATATCTCAACACTAAGCTCCATGTTTTTTGACAAGAAGAAGAAGCAGAAACACAAGTCATTCCAGCTATTCTAGGATATTGGAATAGCCTATCTCCTATGATCGCTTATTGCCTATCGCCTTTGGCTGCGACAACATTTTCTGAAATAGGTATACCTTTCAGCTATGCTAAGAAAGTTTACAGTGCCTATGATACATCTGCCAATATTCTCAGTATAGATTTTACACGAGGAAAGCTATAGTTAGTTAAGTTTGTTTATTCAATGATGACTTCCTTGATGTCACAGTATTAGCATATGGAATGGAAAAGCCTTTATAACTTTAAGTCGCATCACTCAAGCTATATAATTTTTTGTGATCATTGAACAGCTCTCCTCGTGTATAATCTATACTGAGAAATGAGATCTGTAATCGGGCACTTTAAAATGGACAAATGTTTTTAAAGCTCTAGACTTTCCACTTGCCCAGTTACTTCTCGGCCCCATTGTGTCTGATCGTCTTCAACATCAAAAAGTAGTTTCACTTTGCACTGGTCAGGAAGCAGTTAAGCGTGTGGTTCATCACAAGGATCTTCAACCGCAATTGTTAGTTAAAGAAGGGCTTGCGATCAGATTGTCTAATAATTGCCCCATAAAACTGTGTGGGCTATGAGTCTTTCATATCATATCCACTTTCCTGGATGAATTAATGGTCCATTCAGCTCATTAATGAAATACTTTTTCAATGTCGTTGTTGGGGGTCTTTGGTTTTCCTGTTTCTAATTTGGATTCTGACGTAATCTGGCCCCACAATGCAATATGGTAGTGCTTAGCGCTATCTCTTGTCTTTATAGCCCAAGGTTTTCCAAAGACCGACCTCATTTTCTAGACAGCGATTGTCTGTTAAAAACTCATGGCCAAACACAAACTAATGTAAATCCCAAAGACATGAAAGCTTGTTGCCACTCGTCCGAAAGTTCATTTTATTATTCCAAGCAACACACAGTCAACACACAGTGACTAGATCTTTAAGTAAACATTTACCATTTGGATTATAAAGCCTTTGCATTGTTCTTCTTTTTTGAGACTTTTCAAGTTAGGCAAGTTACGTGAATCCTTTGTTTGTCGACGAGAAACAAGCACTAGAATGTGTGGTGACCGTGAACACCTTGAAACTTACGGCGTGCGATTGTTTTTGCTTATAGATAGTGTTCACTTAATTAAGCCGTCATTTTTATCGAACCTTGAAAAATGACCTCCAGGCTGATCTAAGTCAGGGCATGGGTAACTCAAATATCGAATTGGAATTTAGCGTGTTGGGTTTTGCGGAGGGAGGAAAACCGGAGAATCCGGAGAAAAACCCTTGACTCAAGGAAGAGACCCAACAAGAGTCTTCTCACATGAAATGCCCAGTCCTGGAGTCAAACCCGGTGAGAAACGGCATTTAATCACCTTGGACTTGTCGGCTGTAAATATCAATATAAAAGTAAAAAATATCACCGAGATAACACAGCTCAAGTAAGCTTAACACGAAGTTGCAGAATGCTTTGTAATCACGTAAAAATAACTAAAAATATCAATAAAGCTTACACTAAAGTTTTCCCAGATTTTTACACGAGATAGTAGATTTTACCAGCAATTGCGAATTGAAATTTGAATAAAAAAATAGAATGTTCCTGACTAGTAGGCCATTTGTGGCAGATTTAAATTGACAGTTAAATAAAGTTGAGTTATGATGATAGAAATTTGAAGTAGAATGTGCATTTAGCATGGTCGTTAAAATCCCTTTATTTAAGTGCCTTAGTCGTTTTAGTGCATTCGCACTAATTGGAGGCACTAACACTGACACACTACCACTAAATTAACTATTTTAAGTATACAATTCTCAGCTCATATGTTGATTTTTACGGAGGGAGGAAAACCGGAGAACCCGGAGAAAACCCTCGTGGCAAGGGAGGGAACTCTTCTCACATGTGGCATCGGCAGGGATCGAACCAGTGACTAGCCTCCTACGCAGACATACACTAAGAACTTATAGTGGTGAGAGGTAACGCAATAACAGCGTACGCCAGCCATGCCACCAGTCGTAACTGACCAAGCGATGTCGTTTTGTAATGCGATACCTCAAAAATGGAACATAACTACCATTTTAGAGTACCGTTCTATTCATTTTTTTCTTCCCTCTATTCTTCTTTATAGCCTTTTTTTCTTTTTGTTTCCTTTTTTTTTTCCCCTTCTTTTTCCCTCTTCTTCCCCCCCCCCCCCCTTTTTTTTAGCTGATTGCAAAATAATGCTAACCTTTGGGAGACTGGTTCATCTGTAACACTCGCCTGACATCTCTCAACTACGGGCTTGGGTTGGTATTTCTCAAAAATTGCTATCATTTTAGTTGAGCTTTTCCATTTAGTAAGAGAATATAATTCGAATCAACTTTTTCAGCTTTTGAAAGCATTTGAATATATATGTGAGCGTTTTTATAAAATTATATTTCATCGACAGCCGGTTGGTTCTTGTCTCTCGTCTCTGCATAATTTGTCGACTGTAAACACAATGTGGTCCAAGAACTGTAAAACATTGTAGAGTTTTTTCAGATCTTATGAAACTCATTCCAAATTCCTAATTGATATTAAGATCTTTATAGGAAATTTCTATCTATTTGGTTAAATATGAAGAGAAATGTCAGCCAATTAAAACGTTTAGTCCAGATGTTAGTCAAATGTTGGAAACTTTTCAGTTAATATAACGGTAATGAGTACGCAGAGTTTTGACCCCCACCACCCCCCACCCCCCCACAAAAAAACAAAAAAACAAAAAAAAAAAAAAAAAAAAAAAAAAA
>WUAP02020901.1:0-19485 GCA_015163945.2 Stichodactyla helianthus | reverse complement strand
GCACGTACACGGTACGGTATGCAGTAACACTGAAAAGGCTTCCCATAAGAATGGTAATCGTATGAGTGGGAAACGTACGGTACTGACTTGCAGCACGTACACGATACGGCATGCTTTAACACTGAAATGGCTTCCCATTATTTTTGTGTGAATCATCCAATCCAGCAACGCGTAGTTACGGCTAAGGTAAAGTACGGTACTACTATGATACGGCTATGAATTTGCCGTGTGTTTTCCCACCCATATCTATCCTGAAAAAAAACATGTCTAATAATTTAGCCTAAGTCTTGAAATACATGGTGCTTTCAAAAACAATTTTCTTAAATTTTTCGAAGCTGGATTCTCAGTTGCTATCACATAGTCGTAGCTAGTCCACTTGTTCGCGTTGCCTTAGCGCCCATTGAAATTGCGTAGGTGCGCACGGCACTAAAGGGTTCGTCTTCAACAGCATCTTCAACAGAAGGAAGTAAAGATGGATATTCGAAGTTACGCGTTCACAGATCAAAGCTATTTAATGTTTAAAGCCGTGATCATCTCTTCAAGCTTTCCCGAAAAAGAATAGCCAGTCTAGTGCTACCTTTTTGGTAAAATGATAAAAACAAAGAAATATTTTGTCGGGATTGGCAAGTTTACTCGATCGTCCCGTTTTAAGCCAAGCGCACCAAAGATGACCAAATATATATATATATATTTAATGCCTAAATTGAGAACAAGAGAACGACTTTAATTCTACAAGAGAAAAGTTCTAGTTTCTAATTTGATTTAATTTTTCAACCGCGATCTAGACTATTAGTGACTTCTATTCAAATAGAACATTTTTCTTTCCTTTGAAGGCTGTTTTAGGGGTCCGGGTTTGTTCTCAAATTGGACCAACCTTTGAAAATAATACATTCCGCACTTTGTTGACTCGCGATAACAGGTTGAAAACCATTCTTTTCTATCGCTAACCTAAATTAAATAGCCACGATAACAATCTAGCTTTTTAATTATAAATAACCCAGTCATAAAATCAAATCACTTGGGCGAGTTTGCTGTATTTACTACGGGTGTCCGCGCGCACACTCTTTAACAAGCACGGTTAAAAATTGACATTAGAAGCGCTACCCGCTGATTGCCTGTGACAAATCGAGGTTTTCTTTAATCTTTAATTCTAGCTGGTACTGCAAGGAACTTTTATTGAAGGCAATTTTATTTATATATCCATTTTATTGACAATGAAATGTTCAAGTATCTTTGTGGTTGATGTCAAATTCTTCAAGTGCGCGCTTTTTGTTCTCGTGCTGGTACCTTTAAGTCCGCACTGCGCTAAAGAATCCGACGGTTCTAAATGACGTTCGGAGCCAATTTTACAAGCTGGGAATCTCGCGAATTTGCACGCGGCGATCGAAGTCGAAGCTCAATCTTAAATAATGAGAGCGTTGTCAATCGCCTGTCAAAAATTTGAACGCGTAATGGAACGTAATAGTGACAGGCAACCAGGGGCTGAAAACGTGTTAGTGCCCCTGACTGATAGGACATAATACTGTTGCAAATCTTAAGGAAAATCGGAATCCATTCACTTGTTTGACGTGTCTGTTAACGGCAAGATATACGCTATCTTCTTTCCCAATAAACATAAATGGCGAACAGTTCTAGCCCTTTTTCCTTCCCAGCCAATAAACAATCCTCTTCAAGGTGTGACGGATTTTATTCACCACCTTCTGGTATTAATCTAACGAACTCTCTAAAAATCTCAGTCTTTGATTCCCGAGCG
Source organism: Stichodactyla helianthus (assembly GCA_015163945.2). NCBI lineage: Eukaryota > Metazoa > Cnidaria > Anthozoa > Actiniaria > Stichodactylidae > Stichodactyla > Stichodactyla helianthus. Next base: position 17,732 of record WUAP02020901.1, on the reverse strand, counting down.
ATTCGCAGTCAATTAGTAATTTAATGGCAAGTTTGTCGGTGCTGAAGCGGCGGCTTTGTGAGCCTTACAAAACTTAAACATCCTAATAGTCACTTTGTATTTGAGGTTTTACAATAAAACTCCTCTTTGTTGTAAAATACAGGTATTTTATTCTCAGTATTTAGCAAATTGGATGGGTAATTGTTTTAGTTTTTCCGAGTGTTTTTCTCTCTGTAAAAAAGTGTGAAATCCTTGATGAAAAAAAAAAATGATTGCTTTTCTGCGAGTTTATTGGCATATTAGCTAACGAGTTTGCGTTTTTGTGTGTGGCAGATTGAAGAGCCAGGCGTCAATTTTTCTGTGAGTTGGTGTCAGAAGAGCACCTTTTTAATTTTCCCCTTTTCTTTCTAACACTCAATTAGACACTCCGTTTCTCTATGTTCTTGCTACTGGCCTTTTTAGGGAATCAGATTTTTAGCTTTCCCGAGGCAATGGTTAATGGACGTGAACAGAATATCATAATCAGTAACAAACTGGCTCGAGGCCTTTCCGCTACGATTGCACCATCAGAAACAATCCCCTAATTCCATCAAGTTCGATTAGTCAACCTCTATTGCTCCACAGCCATCCAAAATACAAACCATCATTGTTATAAAACCGGATTATCCTGTTAAACTTGGTCTTTAATTTTCTTAACACGCTTTTCACCGCGGAGAAACCGTTCGAGAGCACTTGTTTTTTGTCATCTGATCTCCCACAGTTAAAGACGTATATAAACTATTTGCGCTATTCTTATTCAGATTAAACCCAGTACAACTCTCGTAGAAAACTCGCCGAAAATATAACCATTACGTAGGATTAATGACAGTACTATTAAACGACTTTATAGATTTTACTAGACTTAGATCGTTTGTTTGAAATTTTTTTTTTTTTTTAAATCTCAACGCGCTATGAATGCAAAAAAGATGAACCTGTTCAGTTTCCATTCAGGCTGGCAACATGTTTTGTTCATGAACTGTAAACATTAATGTAACATCAAAATTTTGTCCGTTTTTCTCTGCTTTTTTTATCGCAAACGTCTGGAAATGCTGGATGAATTTTCATCACGTGTCGGGAAGTGATGGAATCTATTTCATCGCCTTAGATAAGCAGCTCTAGTCCTGATCAGTTGAAATTCGAAAATCCGTAAATTCGATGCTTTCTGAATTCCAAGACGTTTCTTGGAGTACCTTAGAGAGTTTTCCCCTTTATTTGCGCGCTAAAACACCAACTTTCTCCTGCCCTACTATTTTAAAATTAAACTGAAAATATATGATATATCGGATGTCTAAAAATTTAGACTTCGTGTATAAATTTGCTTGTGTATTGCTATTTCTGTTATTAGACATTACGTTCCTTGGTGAACCAAGCCGTGCTTTATCAGGAAAATGTCTTTCAGTCAAAGACGAGGTCAAGTATAGCCCCCGATCACTTAAGGCCCCCTTAAACTGGCCCCAGAACACGGAGATATTTTAGCTGATAGCAAGGGAAATCAAGACCTCTAGATTATTCCATCCAGAGAGAGAGACGACCTCCGAGAGTTTTAAGACCAGGGGCAGCACTCCTTACACAATCGATCGTTGAGCTACTCCAGGTTTTCTTCCGTGCTTTCGTGAAACTAAAAGCCGTTGTTTTTGGCGTCAGTTGGTGATCTGCTTGAACAGAAAGAGTCGGAAACGGGCGGGATGGATTTCAACAACCACTAGGAAAGGATATGTCGGATCATTCCTCGTGAGATGTGCGGCCTCAAGTACTCTTTCACGCCCAGAACGACTAAGAGAAATAATCTTGTCGCATGCAAAATCCTTGAACAGTGGGTCTAATTTTCTCATTAATTTACTCATCCACTAACCCCAGCTTAATTAAAAACTGATCACGTTACACTCTTCTTTATGAAATTATTTATCAATGCTTTTGTTTTTATGAATTTTTTCGAGAGTTTACACGACACGTATGGTTCGTTCAGTGGAAGAATTTTAGACACCTACCACGAGTAAATACAGGGAAATTCTGAAAAGATACATTCTTAATCTCACAGCAGTATTTCTTAGCGTGTTAACTTTAAAACTAAACAGCAGGGAGTCTTTACACACTTATTTTCTCCTTGTTGAATTAAATACTAAACTTAACTCGTAAAATCATACAAAATTCACGACGCCACACGAGACAGTAAAGCTTCTCTGGTCGTATTCAATATCAAACAATGTTTACCAACAAGAAAGTCAAGGAAGATACGGTTTTCTCGGAATATTCTTACATTGGTTGCATTTTCTAGCCTTCTTGCGTTTTTCGAGTCCCATCCTGTTTTCACGGAAGCACAAACCGTTCAGCATTTATCATCTTTCAGTCGTTCGTAAATACCACATGCTTCAGCTAATGCGACACGAGAAATGCGCGTTTTGTTTAAGCGGTTTTCTTCCCTCGTAAGTTGTTTTGACTCAGTGGCTCAAAAATAAGTTAGATATCCTTCTTGCATCCGGCGCGAAATCGTATTTAGCTAAGTGCTTGTGTTAGGGCTACAGTTTCTGTGTTTGTATGCATTAACATCATGTTTGGAGTAAATATTTTGAAACACTCTGTTCTGTGCTATACACCTGGTAGATAAAACCTCTCAGAATCAAAATCACAACAATCGTAAACGATCTCTCTCTCTTTCTCGCCATATATTTGTTCTTCTTTTCTACCATTTCCAAAAAGATGGTTTAAGAGTGACTTTCTAGCTCTGTTTTTCGTTATATCCTTGAGGACAGTACCCTGAAAAATTTCGCTCTATTTAGACGCACTTTCCTAAAAAATGAGCTGTGGAATTTAACTCTCGAGGGCGTAGAAAAAATACGAGTTTTATACCTTTCTGAATCTTTAGTTTTTAACAGCTTGCAGCTGGGATTAGGTTTTAATAAAACGGGGGAAAAAGACTTAATCCACATTAATGGCAGGCTAGTTTTTCCACCAATAAGTTGGCTCAGGAAAAAAATCAACAACGCTTTAAATTCGCTCACCTTACTGGCACGCCTGTTTTTGACCACTGCTCGTCAATATTTCATAGCATAACATTCCTGCATCTGAAAATTGATAAGATGACCGCTTTTGGGGGAATCATCAGCCCTTAAGTCTAACATTCTAAATTACAAAATCCGACCGACCGTTTTAGGAAATCACATGTTTCCGAAATGGTCCATTTCAGTTGGAGAGGAATATTTTGACTCGCTTTTTGGATTGAGTCGTAGCCATAGCTTTTGAATTGCGTCGGGTTTAAAGGAAAAAATAACTCGAAAAATGTAATTTTGATTGTGTGGTAGTCAAGACGGCTCACAATACGAAAGGGAATTTAATTCATTACTCCGGTATAAAGCGCATTGTGTCACTCGGCCTGAGCCGTTTTGCGGTTTGCAAAGCGGGCAGGATAATCGCTAACTGACGCTCGAGATTAATATCACCCGGACTAACTAACAGCACCTATTTTTTCACTCTATCTCTGTCATATCTAGAAGTTTTTAACAACCTTTCAAAGGGGGTAATTCCAAAACACTATCAAAAAAACATTTCATTCTCTGCGCATTTTTGTTGTATTTTGAAATTTTTTTCTTTCCACATCTGAAAGAAGAAAAAAATTCTTCGGAGTTTCGAAGTACGAAATTTTGAGCCTGAGGTTCTAGAGCTGTCAGATTTTATTTACAAGCTGAGTAGAATTCTTTTTTGATTGCCTTATCGTCCAGACTCCGAGTACCATCATGTTGACTTACTCCATCTCATTCGTACCAGAGCCATTTGTTTTGTTTGATTAAAATATTTAAGATCTCACTGGTCCCCATAAATATTCGTGCGCCTAGCACAGGTACCTAAAGTCTAATCACCAACCAAGTCATGTTAAGATCTTAAAAATCGATTACATCCTCGCCTCGATACATTGAAACCCATTTTATTCTCATTACATATCGCGAGGGGAAATTAAATGAAGTTAACTAAGATCAGTGTCTGCGGAGTTTCTGACTTTCCTTGTGGTTTGCGATTCAATTCGACTGCGGCCCCGAAGGAAATGAGCCACTAAATTATGAATGGATGTATAGATAATTACGGAAAAGTCCAAAGAGGCACGAAAAAAGTCAATATGGCATTTATAAACATTGATTTTGGCCAACATTTTAATAACAGTAAGCTCTAAGTCAATGGAACTCCGTTACGTTGGCATTGTTTCATAGCGTTTTTCCGTTACCGAGAAGCGCCGATGAGATCATCATCCAACCGATTTTCAAGAAAAAACAAAAAATAAAACAAGTGTACATGCTACAGGCTACATAAACACCAGTAACTGCCTAATTAGAATTGAAGATACTTCGCACGTAGTTAAAACGCCAAGAATCTAGCGTTGTTTGGAGTCTAACTGAGCTTTTAAAAATTAAACTTTGAAAACAAACAAGTAGCTTAGTCCCATCTTTGAAATTTCATTGCCTAGTTTCTCTGTCACAGTTCGCGCGCGAATTTCTTCGACTACCGCAAAACTTCTGTGCCTCGGTTTCGTAGGTTCTGAAAAATTTGCCCCTTCTTTGTAATCTAATTAGTAAAATACAAGAGGAGGCACAAGCCAGCCTGAACAAAGGGATCAACTTTAACCCTTGTCTTGTAAGAGCTGCGTTTTCCTATTATGTAGAAACGTATCTACTGGGTTTTGTTTACAGACTTAGTAATTGGTTCACGCGCAATCGACCACTCCCAAGCCAGGATTACGATGTTTTGTCTCAAGAAGACACATCTTTCAGTGTCAGATCTGTCAGCGCCTAACTTCATCTCAATTTTCGGGTCTTTTAACATCACACCATGTAATTTCCTCACGGGATTACAGAACAAAGCAAGTGAAAGTCAAGTCGGGCTTTCACATTGGCTTTGCGAACCTGTCAATTATCTTTGATTCCTTTTCTCTTGACTGTTTGTTGTTTTAAAGTGATTTACATTGTAGTTCTTTGACGAGAATGAATGGGCTCGAACGAATGATTGATTGGTGTTGTACATTATAAATTAATTAACATTGTTTGCAGGGTAACAATATATCTCCTGAACACACCCCCCCTTCAGTTCACTAGCGTATCGCTTGCAAATCTAACGGTTCCTCGTAGCTGGGCCATATTGCGTGCTGAACGCCAAAAGTGCAAGACGTAGTGGTTCTCCTTTCACCCTCCAATTGCTTCATCCAAACTACATATGCCTTAAAGCATTCATTTACACTCTTTTACCACCTTCGATAACTCAAGCTCAAGACAGTGAATATTCAAATTTACGGTTCCAATCGAAATGCCAAAGTCGTTTCTTGTAAAGAAGAAGAAATCTCGACGCAGTCCTGAGCCCGTCGACTCGGAAGCCCTCGAAAACCGAACATCTGAACCCGGTGAGTAGATCCTAACATTTTTGTCGATATTTTATTAGAATTCTTAGCTATTACTTGACCTCGCGGCGGAGTTATAGGAATCTTGCTAACGTTTCCTGTACGATGCACCGTTATATGCTAGAGAAAGTGTCATTCGGACACAACCAGATGGCCAGTGCGAAATAGCATTTCTTTTTTTTCCCTAACGGATCTTAGCTCGTCGTCACATCGAGGGGAAAAATTAGCCTGCTGATTTGAGTTGTCAGAGATTTGAGATCTTTTATCTGTGCCATACGGAAAAAAGGTTAAATACATTGGATCAGTCAGGGTTACGATTGCTAGAATGCTTTTGGGGAAGAACAATAGCAAAATGCTGGCGCCGAGGTTAGTTGATCTTATCACAAAAATCACAACATCTAGTTGATTTATAAGAGATCCTCTAGGTTTTGAAAACTGCTATTCTCTAGACAGGAAGAGCTTTCTATGGACGTGTAATTTTATTTCTCGCTCGCTGTTTAGGCTAATCACACTCGTTTACGCAACACAAGAATGAGGGTTACCTTAAGAGCGGGTCATCCGATACGTTTGCTTTTGCCTGAACCTATTAGAAACTCATGTTCATGCCTTGATCTCACGTTAAAAATCGATAACTGGGTCACGAAAGTTGGCTGGCTGGTATAAACAAAGGATTAAGGGTTTAGAAAACTGGAAAACTAGTGTTACACTTTTGTTGCCTTCCTATTATGCATTTAGTGGTTTGGTAAGTGAAAGCCATCTAGAACAAAGTCAGAGGAAATTGGAACTGTTAGGAGTGTAATCAATGAAAGGCATTTCACAATGTAAACGATTTTTTCTATTCATATTCAAATTGGCTCCAGTAAGGTAATAACCGACGCTAGTCAAAGAACACTTTGTGTTTTACAACTCACAGTAACAAAAGGCTCTTTCTTTAGAGTATTTAGTATTTAGAACTTTACGCGTGCCGAAATTTTTCAACCCTTACAAAAAAATCTCTAAACAATCTCTAAGTTGACTTTTAAGTTTAAGAGTAATTTCCTAAAATATGCAGTCTTTCGGAATTAGAATACCCGTGAGTGAGAGGGCTTTTTCCTAAATATTTACCCACACTGACCTCGCTTACTTGACGGGTTTTGAATGAGATGTGTTTTAGGGGGAAAAAGCATTGGATTGTTTAGCGAAAGTTGAAGTTGAAGAGGATCACCTCAAAGAGAAACTGTTTTGAGCGCTTGTCTTCAAAGTGTCATTCGGTAAACCTCACTGTAGGTTTCTGTTTTATTCTTGGTTTTTCCCCTGTCAAACTAGTCGTAAAACTGCTATGTAATCGTGTCATTTCTTTGTGAGTCCACGCCCACCATAGAAAGCATTATTTCAGATCTCTGGGGTTCAAAACCGTACAATAAAACGAAAGAAACATGCACTCTAACATGCGAGAAGTGAGGTTTTGGTCGTTCGATTATTATTGCATTTCAACGGCACTGACTGAGAGCGTTTGGGGAATTGTTATTGAAAGTACGAGAAACAACCAGGTGTTACTGTTTATTCATATTCTACTGGCCTGTACGTCAGTCTCTGTATGTAGTTGGCCTACTTAAAAGCAAAAAAGCTAATATATATATATATGACGTAAGAACTGAATGTTCAAAATTTCAGTTTTCTTAAATCTCGCTGAAGCGCGAGTGGCGACTCTCTCGTCTGAAACGCCTGAAACATTTTCTCTCCTTTGAACTCCTTTACACTGAAAAACACTGCGCTTATTTAAAAAGTTCCATTGTGATATTACCTAACTTAAAGTTATTTAGCAAAGTCAGAGTTAATAGAATTATAATTGATGGATCAGTGAGCTCGGTATCAAACAACCTTTCAGGACATTACACTTATTGTGGCCCTTCAATTTGCAAGCGAGAAGTCTAACACATATCTTAATTTAATAACCTCTACCTTCGCCTTGAGTTAAATTAGGCAAATTAAATTTGTCCAGAGATGGTTTTGTGGTGAGCTTTCACTAATTACTCTGGTAGTTTTCGACCAGCTTGTCAGCCGTGTATCCCTTAGCAATAATTTTCGTCTAAAACCTTCCTCGAGACGTGACAGTGGCAGGCGGCCGGACTCTTAAAGAAATTGCCGATTACAAATCGAAAGGAAAACTTTGTTTCTGAGTTTATTTGTTTTACAAAGGCTCCAATTTACACGGATCACGCTTAATAAGAAAATGTACTGTTAAAGGAGGAAATGTCACTGAACTGAAGACAGCTGCGAAGTGAGACGGATGAGGGCTACGACAAGAATGAACTGCTGTGCTTTATTCCCGATCACTACTCAATTATCTCAGTCTCTCTTCGCTTAGTTATCAAATTAGATAGCTTCGAAAGTGGATTTACGTGTTTTAGTTCCACGCGCCCTAGAAATCCCCACCATCTTAACTTTTCCATCGCCTAATCTTTATCAACTTTTCTTTAAGATTTAAGCCACACATGATGAACCATTAAAGGGCTTTGCTAGGCGACCAACGCTTCCGAAACTAGACCTAAATCTCTAAAGCGATCTTTTGTACTTTGAACATAAACTGTTTGATATCAAAGTCCTTTGGAAAACAAATAACTTTGAAAGCTCTTGTTCCGAAGATTACGGTTCTTTGTCGGTTAATATGTTCTCTGATTTATTTTTTCTAAATACTGCCAAGGCAAACAGGAAAAAATAACCTTTGATAGCTTTATTGAAATATCTCATTGCCCTTTCGAATTCGCGGAACAGGAATTGTATACAACCGTCTCTGGGATATTTGGATTGCGATTACAAGTGGAACGCGTTGGAGCGAGTTTCGTGTTTTTCTAAAGGATTCCAATATTGTTGATAGTTCGATAGCTAGAACAATGCAATATGCAAGAATAACAAATAATCCTAAAATTCTCGTTGACAGACCGTAGGTAAAAGTCTAGAACGAGTCCCTGCAAGTATTTCAGTATTTCTATAACGTGTTTATTCCAAGAATTCTCTCATTTCTTGCATTGCACTTTTGTCCCTCGGTTTCATTTTTTTAGCGTTCCATTGTCTTGACTTTGCTGTTATTTTTCCCCTTTGAGTTTTTGTCGATTCTTCCTGTAATAATTCTCTTTCAAAACTAAGCGAAACTTTCGCAATGTGTCACAGAGTTTGTCACTAGAACTACACAGCATATCCTCTAAATCTGATAAACTTTTTTTCATGTGTCAACGAATGGAAAGCAAATCCTGGCATAAATCCCAACCTGACATGCATTAGCAACAGAATTCAAAACGTCTCGCGCGGTTCAGGCCATCTGCGTACAAGCCGTTACACATTGTTACACTATGTAGCCAAGAATGATATTTTATGCTCTCCAAACAAACCTCATTTTTGAAAGTGATTACAACGTTGATTTAATCCAGCGATCACGAGGAGACAGAGTGTTATCCCTTCGGAAATAAAATCACAAGACAGCTATCACTAACAACAACACGACACGCTATAACTTAAACTTTACTGTTTGAGTTTGTTTCAGTAACATTGTGTAAGCCACTCGCCTTGTTTTTCTTTGAAATATTTTTGAAAGTTGACGCTGGTCAGTTTGTAGCAAGTTGGTTACCCATTAGGATTCTCGAGGATTCTGGTCTTAGAACTGAAAATATATCCTGATCTCTTACTGTATCTCCTCAGAGCTGGCGATTACTCAATGCAAAAGGCAAATGCTGGAATCTTTTACTTAAAGACTCACATGAATTAGAATAAGAATAAGGTTTTGTGAATATTTCGATCTGTTGGTAGGGGTTCTCACTCTTCCAATTCTCTTTCACTTTATCTTTCTTTCTTTCTTTTTTCTTAGTCTTTATTTATTTCTTTATTTCTTTTTCTATTCTTTTCGTTTCGTTTTTCTTTTCCTTTCTTTTTTTCGTATCTTATTCCTCGACTAAACTTTACAAAGACAAAAACAAAACGAACGAAAGCTTTCCAACATCTATCCCAACCATTGCCAATATCGGCCACCAATTTTTACTCTTAGAAATTCAATATTTTTCTATTATTTATTTATGAACAGAAATGATAATATAGGAATGAAATCTCGTGTTGCTATTTGATTGTTTTCAGTCATTAAGTGCAATAAAAAAATATAATTCGACTTAGGAGTTGAGTAAAAGAGAACACGTAGTGAATGACTTGGGGCTCTTCAGTCTTATCGCGTTATCAGAGAGCATTTACTGAACCCATCTTTTTTATCTCCAAACCTATTTCCCTCTTATGCATGAAACGTCGCATCTATGTATTACCCATTAACAATAAATACATCTTATCGTATTTATATATACATAGCTTTCTTCTAGCGCTTAGCAAGATTGTTATTAAGGAGCATAAGTGCTGTACCCCTCTTGTTTTTAATTTCAGAGCCCGACTTTGTAGCCTATCGCTGACCATCAAACCCGATACCTGACCACAAAATAAAACTAACATTATTAATCCGAGAACTCGGTAACTTTTGAAGCTGCTTTTACCAAATTATTCCGCCCTACGATCCCCAGGGGGGAGGACAGAGGAAGCAGAGGTGGTTATAAATCTCGCAGCAAGGCTTCGGCTTGTATTTTACGAGTCTATAATTTTAAAAATTCGTAATTTTGATCATCATTTTAGCATATAATTTGCAATCAGTAATTCAAGGTGAATTTTTATCTCTTGTCTATAGCTATCTCTTTGAGCGTTCGATGGAATCAATTCGTGGTAGAGGAAAAAATCGTCGTCAGAAAAAAAGTTGACCCAGATTCTTGGCTGAAATTTTAATCATTTTAAATTCTCTTTGTAACCTGCTCTTAATTTTCTTTGTTTCAAAGTTAATCAAGGTATTACTAGTACAATCTCATGTCTGTTAAGGTTTAATTAAATATCACTTATGAAATCAAACAATGCAATAAAAATTGTTTGGCAATTTTCTTTGGACAGGTTTCTCGTAATTCTTTGCCCGATATCGATAACTTGTGGTCACGGACTTCTAAACTCTTTCAGGATATCTTAAACTCAAATAAACCCTTCTTTCAAAGCCTCCTTGTTTTGAAACGTGTTCATTGACCAAATACTCCTCTTTCCGTGTTTTTCATTCTATATTAAATTTTTTAACTTACTTTTTTATTTTTTACACGAGAAGAAAAAAGAAGTCGATTTAGGAAAAAAAGAGTCATTTATAGAGCGAATTTATTGATTTCTCGAAATTCAATCTACCATGAATGATCGTGTTTCAAAATTAAATGAATTGAGAATTAATCCTTTGTTCTTAAGACACAACAATCGTAATTTTACATTTCTTTTTAAGAAATTCTGTAAAATTTGAGGGAATTCCAGTCTAGGGAAGGTTTGCTGAAGGCAGTTATTCAGGATTTTCAACTTAGCTAAATATGGCCTCCATTAGTTATTCACAACAAAATGCGTGCAAAGTACAAGCGAAAGAACTGTAGCTAATGTCTATTAATAAACCTTCTCTTACTTGGTAAAGAATCTTTCGTTTAGCAATTTGACAACCGAAAGACGTTATTCCAGCCTGTGAGTCGCTCACAGCATCTCTTCCTGTCGCCCTTGTACCAAAACTAACTCACTCCCGGAAAAAAAAAAAGATGCGATCTTCGTCCAACCTCCCGAACGAAAAACACTTTGGTATTTATTTCCCCTCAATAGAATTGAATTTTTTCCAAACTACATGATACAAACACGTCAGAAAGCCCAACACCTTTGAAGTTTACCAATAAAATGCCTTATTTCAAGAGTAGAAACCTGAAACTTTGCCCAATTTTAATATTTTCGCTTTATCCTTGTTTTGAAACGTGTTCATTGACCAAATACTCCTCTTTCCGTGTTTTTCATTCTATATTAAATTTTTTAACTTACTTTTTTATTTTTTACACGAGAAGAAAAAAGAAGTCGATTTAGGAAAAAAAGAGTCATTTATAGAGCGAATTTATTGATTTCTCGAAATTCAATCTACCATGAATGATCGTGTTTCAAAATTAAATGAATTGAGAATTAATCCTTTGTTCTTAAGACACAACAATCGTAATTTTACATTTCTTTTTAAGAAATTCTGTAAAATTTGTCTTTGTCCCCAAAGAGTGTTATATTCAAATTTATTTGCCACTGTTACAAGCATCTCTCATTGATGCTGTGAATATGAAATCCTATGCAGACTGATACATTAGAACTTGCGGTTCCTGTTTTGCCATAGAAACCACGGTTTTCGGTTTAGTGGAGTTTGAAAAGAATAAAAGACCTTTCAAAATAAGGTTACTATTTGAGCCACAAAGTTTGACTTTTAAAAACTTACAGTAACCTTGCTTTTTTAGGGAACATTTCTTAGAATCTCAAGAGGTTAGACTCTTCAAGCGAGACGATCTATCTTCCTATAAGAAGACTTACATTCAATTCTTTTTTCTATTTTCTACCTCATTGAGTCTCCTAGTTTGCATTACCTCAGTTTTATCGTTGTTTTATTTATTAGATTCAAAAATAAGTTTCTTGACTCTTGAACGATTGCTTTTTCGGAAAAAAGCCCCCTTTTTTTGTTGGTATTTTCGCTTCTTGTGTTATACATTTGTCGTGTTTTCCGCATGTTTACAGAAAAATTATTCAAGGCCACGAAAATCATCTGAAACTAACCATTCAATCCTTATTTCTTTATTCAGAAGATTCAACTCCAAAAACCGAAAGTAAGGAACTTCCCGCAGAGGAAAAATCAACAGAAAGCGAAGGTTTAGAGGAAGTCGAAGTGCCAGACAAGAATTGTACGGAACTTAAAGCGGATCAACCGCGAAATGGCTTCCCTGAGGAAAACCGCATTCCAAGGATAGCTTCTTCTCCAGTCAAAGAAAATGGAGCTGCTCTCGAACTGGAGATATCGGGAAATAACGAGGAAGGGAACTCTTTACCAGGGATTAAACACCAGATGAATGGGTGTCGAGATTTCTGGCTGAAAAGAATTGAAAGTCTCCCTCCTCCGCCGAAGCTAATAAGTTACCCGTTGCGTCTTGAGAACAGGATTTCAGGCAAGATTCACGGGATTCCCGAACAGTCATTAAACCATCTTCATCCGTCCTTTAACAACGTGAATGGATTCTCGAGCTATCATCATCTGCTTGCCGAAGCAATGCAACCACAGATTTATGCCGAGAGTGCGCAGGAATTCCCGTGTCATCTGCGGATGTCTTCGGAATGTCCTCGTGATATGCAATTATTTCCCGGGCTCGGGCCGTGTGGAGGACACTTAGGGAGCCCGTTCTTTTTACCCAGTCATCCATTCGGGTCAGCTCAGCATGTCGGGGGGCCCTCGCTTCTGGATAAACCACAAGGAGTAAAGAAAATTGAAGGAGATATGAAAGACGAACAGAGTAAATACAAATGTGAGATCTGTCATAGTTCCTTCTCTCTGCAAAGACTTTTAAACAGGCACATGAAAACTCATTCGTTCTACAAACGCTACCACTGTCAGTACTGCGGCAAAGGTTTTAACGATACGTTTGATCTGAAGCGCCACATTCGCACGCATACCGGAATAAAGCCATTTAAGTGCAACCGATGCGAGAAGGCGTTCACTCAACGTTGCTCGTTGGAGGCGCACTTGACGCGCGTTCACGGCGTTGTGCACAAGTTTGGCTTCCGCGAGAGACGAGATAAAATGTTTGTGTGCGAGGATTGCGGTAAAACGTTCAAGGATTGTCCAGATTACATGAAGCACATCCATGAGAATCACCCAGAAACCGAAAAAATAATAAGAGCGAGGAGAAATAGCTTCGCTAAAATCAAGGTGTCGTAACAAAGTACTTAGCGCTGACACAAAATCTACAGATCATACGAAAAACTTTCCATTTTTCTCTCTTACTAATTTCCAGATATTTCTAAAGTAACTAGAAAATTTAGAGATGCTTAAGTCTGCTCAGAATATTTTGCAAATTATCCTTTTTTTTTCCAAGGAGTTTTTGAATTGCCATATATTGGCAGCCACAGTATCACGTGATTGATTGATCACGTGACTTGACATTTTCTTACATGCTCACGTGATAATTCAAAATCCGCCAATCAAATTTCTCAAAAGGGAACCGCTATTCATCCATTTTTTAAACAAAAGTTTAGTTATAAGATGAACAAAACGCATTAATTATTTATTGAAAGATTTGGCTAAATGGGAGGCTTTTTTCGTCTTGTCTCATTTTCGAGAAACGGAAAACAGATTAATTTTCTATATTTTGATGTTTGGTGACGAGTTGGTGTGGTAAACTAGCTGTCTAGTTTGAACATTACTCTTGCACGTGATCCTAAATTGGAGGGCGCTGCATTGAAACACGATGTGCTCCACCGACCCCCAGCTTGGAATTTCATTTTGTAAAGGAGGTCTAAAAGCTGACGTGTTCTCGTGGTTTACACGTGTAGAGCTCGTGACAAATGCAAGAATAAATAAGACGGGATCAGTCTTTTGTTACATTAGAAGAATACCCAACTTATTGCAAAGTTACTAAATTTATTGTAAAGTAATTCTATACGCGGCTTTAGAGATTTTATAGCCACATTGATCTTATTTTGTTGGTCTGGGCCCAGTTGTTCAAAGCCTGATTAGTTCTAATCCTGGGTTAACTCTATAGGTTTTATTAAGAGTTAACCCAAGATTAGCACTAATCTAGCTTTGAACAACCGGGCCCTGAAGTTTATATTTCAGAGGTACGCTCGTATCCTGAAGTAAAGATCGACTCCTTAAAGTACATGTGAAATTATTTAATTTTGGCCAAAAAATGTGCGCATAATTAACTCATCTGTAGCATAGGTAGACCACAAAAAAATTGGATTGTACCAGAGTTAACTTAAAAATGTATTACAATGGAGCCGACGATCGTTGCAATGGATGGAAACTCTAAAGTCAATTTGGCATACTTTTGTTTCTTTCTCATTTTTTCTTGCATTTGTCTTGTTTTTCACGTGTTTCAGCACATGTTTTAAGTTCATTTAGTATAGTTATTTTCTCGAATATTCGTCGAAGAACCCCAAAGAATTGATTTATTCCAACAGTATGTAAAACATATCTACCAAAAGATATTGTGTTTAACTTGAATATGCTAAAATCAAGTTAAAAATCGTACTGTAAATATCCAACGTTTATACAAAATGAAATGATATAGAATTCCTTCCTTTTTATTTTATTTTCCATTTTTCTTTCGTTTCACTTTTCTTTCCATTCATTTATTTTCCCATTTATTTACAATTTACTTATAAATTAATATCATTCAATGAATGAACAAACCAAAGTTTCGTTTTTTTCTTCTAACGAACAGCATGATCTTGAATTCTGTGAATTGAAATAATTAATGAATAATTGGAATCAAGGTTGTATAGTCTCTTATTCTAATGCCCGCGCTTTTGATAATATTTAAGAGGAAGAATTCTTTACGCAGCGATACAAAACGCCACAGCTTAAAAACTTGATCAGATATCGGATTATAAATTTAGTGTTTGGTTTGTACCTCTCCAGAATAATTGTTTAAGGATTGCTTTGCTGTTTTACAAACGAGCAAGAGAAAGTGTCATGTGGTAGTAGTCATAGTAACGTAGTCGGTGGCTACCATCACTGATGGCAAAGGTTGCGTCGTTGCCATAGCAATGGTGGTAATGCTGTTTCCATAGTAACGGTACTTTTCACCATAGTAATGGAATTGGTTACCATGGTGACACAACAGCAACAAAACAACTTTTTCTTTATCTGGCCGGGAGTACAAAACGACTTCCAAAACATGTTGTGAAATATGAATGATTATTACGAGTTTAAATATTTGATATCATTTAATAATAAAGAGTTGTGTTTTATTTTCTGGGATGAAAATTCAATCAATCAATTCCACGCGTTGAAAACTTCAGTGGTCATGCGCAGTAGACCGTTGCCACCCAAATCACGTGACGGGGGTATTGAAGCTATCTTTTGCATGTTGCACTGAAAACATGAGCGGAAAACTCTCTTAACGCTGAATGATCAAAATATATACATATCAATGTTTTATATGACGAATGATGATTGTCTACTGCTCGTTGCAAATTCTGATAAATCTATGGGAAAATCACTTTTTCCAAGAATAAAGTGATGAAAATTAACATGTTGCAATTGTGTTTATGACTTTCTTTATTATTATTACTATATTATTATTAATATTATTACTATATTATTATTATTATTACTATATTATTATTATTACTATGTTATTGTTATTACTATATTATTATTATTATTACTATATTATTTTACTATATTATTACTATATTATTATTATTATTATTATATTATTATTATTATTATTACTATATTATTATTTTACTATATTATTACTATATTATTATTATTATTACTATATTATTATTTTACTATATTATTACTATATTATTATTATTATATTATTATTATATTATTATTATTATTATTATTATTTTGTAAGCTTTAGTTACTTCCAGCATTTGTGAACCATTTGTATCAAGGAAACAAATTAACCATTTTTAAAGAAGTATACGTCCACTAAAGAGGCCCGTTCAAAGGTAAAAAACCCTGTTTTTAGTTATAATACTAAAACACCAAGAAATATCCACAAATGTACTGAAAATACGCCTGTAAAACCTGGAACATACATCGATTCAGGTTTTCAATATTTGCGTGAAAAGACTTGCTTCAAAATACATGTGGAAAACTCCCCAAAATTCTGTGTGCTAAACAAAATATGATAACAAAATGTTTTCCAAAATCGGCACCGGAAAATCTGTAAAATGTAGCGGTAACTCGGCTTATAGGGAGTGAAATTAAAACGGCCTTTTGAAAAAAACAGCTTTTGTAAGAACTAGAAAGTACCCGAAAACATTTTAATCTGACAGAGATGGTAACAGGATGCGAACATCAGGAAGGTTAACATCGATATTCTGGCTGATAATCAGATCATGTTGATGGGATCTAACATCATTTGCCTATCACAGGTTATCATCAACCAGGAAATTCAAGTCTCTATGAGTAGTATAAAGTGGCTAGATACTAGGCTTCCCGGCGTCGATTGCTTAACTCGTTCCTTTCAGAGCTTTCAAGGCTCAACTCGCAAAAGTTGATTCTAAGTCTCGCTTCGTTCACGTTGATAATTCTTAGTCAATCAAACGAACTTTTACTCGTCAAATCTCTTCGAAAAAATTCTGCTGCTTACCTGTTAACCTAAATCTTCAATGAATTTGTAAAATTTTACTGAATGTTATTTAAGATAAAACAATATTGTAAAAGCGTGCGCCCGTAGGTTTTTTTTTTTTTTTTTTTTTTTTTTCATCTCCCCGGCTGTCAGTTTCAAAAGTGCTCCCGAATTTCACTAAGCTGACCCTCAACGTAAAGCTAACATAGCTCTTTCTGGGGACAGTTTTATTTTAGTTTTATAACGGCTTTTATACCGGAGTCAATATAGCTTCGGGCTTTGCTTGTGGTATACTTTGCTGTTATAGCTTACGCAAAAGAAACTTGAGACACTTTCAAATTTATGTCACTCAAAACGCATAAAATCTCCAAATCTTTTTATCGCCGCTTTTTCATCGATCTTTGTCGTTGTAAGTTCAGTTGTTTTTTGTGGGGGTTAGTGAATCTTATTGTAACCGTTGTAGTTTGTTCCGAGCCAAACTGGAGTACTTCTTTTAGATCGCGTGTAGACAGTAATCTAGAAATGCAATCTGGACACAAAGATCAGTGACTGCCGCCTGTCGTTGTCCCCGTCACTTCGTTGCCAGGCGAGAAATAAATGGTACACAAGGACCAGCTTTGAAGTCAAAAAGCCTTTTGATATTAAATTGAGAAGGGCAAGGAGAAAACATAACATGCAAACCAATGATACCCCCTGCCAGGATAACCACTTGATGTTGTTAGAATTAAGTGGAAATTGGTGGTGATATTGCAGGATGTTAATGGCGGGAAAGTAAACTTGTTGAAAAGGCTCTGCTGATGCTTCAGTTTTTA
Organism: Stichodactyla helianthus; assembly: GCA_015163945.2. Classification (NCBI taxonomy): domain Eukaryota; kingdom Metazoa; phylum Cnidaria; class Anthozoa; order Actiniaria; family Stichodactylidae; genus Stichodactyla; species Stichodactyla helianthus. The sequence continues at coordinate 345 of WUAP02020901.1, read as the reverse complement.
ACTTTAATTTGTGATTTTTATCAATAATTTATTTATTCGTCAATTATCGATGCGCTCTTTATTGTTTTTCTTTTCTTTTCTTTTCTTTTCTTTCTTTCTTTCTCCTTTCTTCCTACCTTCCTTTTTTCTTTTTTCCTTTTCCTTTTTCCTTTTTTCTTTCTTTTCTTTCTTTCTTTTTTTCTTTCTTTTCTTTCCTTTCTTTCTTTCTTTCTTTTCTTTCCTTTCTTTCTTTCTTTCTTTTCTTTCCTTTCTTTCTTTCTTTCTTTTCTTTCTTTCTTTTCTTTCTTTCTTTTTTTCTTTCTTTTCTTTCCTTTCTTTCTTTCTTTCTTTTCTTTCCTTTCTTTC